>JANZXR010000009.1:25260139-25271852 GCA_027575705.1 Erythroxylum echinodendron | reverse complement strand
ATAAATTATCAATAACAAAATATTTTACATTTTGACATTCTACCTTTTATATTTTCAATATAATATATTTAAATCTTTCTTAAAAAATTTCCCTAAGATATTTAAATTTTCTATTATTCAAAAATATTATTTCCTTAAAAATTAATATGATTAATAGATTAATTAATATCTTGTATTATTAACTAATTAGCTCATATATATTTTCTCATTGTCTATTAATTTTATTTTATAGATTACATTATAATTAATAGATCATATATTTTTCCTACAATTAATGCTTATTTAATCATGCTTAAATAATAATTAATTAATATTTTCCAGTTCATAATAAACCGTTAATATTTTTAACTATCTAATCAATTAATTTTTATTCATCCTTCGTATTAATTATAATCATATATTATTTTAATAAATCTCCCTTATAAAATTTACATATCATATTTAATATTTTTATTATTTCATAACTATTCTTTCTTTACATTATAACTTATTAAATTAACTGGAAATTATTAGTGGAAATATTACTACGCATACTCTGTTAGTCCGATTATAATCTCCCTCAGGCTTCAACGCTGTTAATGTACTGACAGCCTGTCTGACAGGTAGGAGTGGACCGAGAAAGTAATTAAAACCAGAAAGCAGGGGCAAATCCGTGAGAACGTCGTCAGTGGTTCCCACTAAAACATAGATGGACCCCACTTGAAAATAGATCCTACATAAAGCGACAGAAAGCTCATTCATTGCACAATTCATTAAAATCAAGAAAAAGCCTAAAATTAAAATAGAGAGAGAGAAGACTAAATACACAATAAATTTAAAAGCCCCAAAACAAAAATCCTAGGGTTTTGACTTGAACTGAAATTTGGCGAAAATTTTCAGAGAGAGAGTCTCTGTGGCATTTGACTGTTTCGAATCATTTCGTGCTGTCTCACTCTCTTCACCTCCGTGGGGTGGGTGGCTGGGAGTGGGATATATCTAATCTGTCCCCGCAAAAATCGGTTCTTTTTAAATTTTAGGGTTTTTTTTGAAGGAATTTGGGTGATGACGAGAGAAATGTAAGAAAAGGATAATGGAAACCTAGAGAGAGAAGGTGGGCAGATAGTGGAGAAGAGACTGTGTGTGTGTGTAGACGTGAGTGAGCTGTGAGCTGTATTTGAACGTTGGTATCGGAGGGTAAAATTGAGGTTTTGTCGATACTTTGGACGGGGTTTTGGATTTTCTCCACGTATCTTCTCCATTTCTCGCCTTTGATCTTTTTTACTCCTTTTTTTTTGGGGAACTTTAACAAATTTTCATGCAATCTGGTGGTGGTGGACCCGGCCGCATAGGGCCGGCAGGGCGGGCAGCTTCTACGTCTGCGGCTGCATCTCCTTCGTCGTCGTCATCCGCCGTGTCGACACCGCAGTTAGGGTTGGATTCAGCACAGCAACAACAGCAGCAACTAGGGTCTAGGCAGGTAAATGTTTGGGCATCTGGGGCTTTACAAATTTAAGGCCTTCGGAGTTGAATGTAGTAATTAATGCAAGTGATTGGTTATTTGGTGGTTTTGAACAAAATATAGAACGATCGGGAAATTGTTTTTGGTGTTTGGCTGATGCAAACTAGGCAGGTTTGTAAATGGGGTAAACGGGAAGTGATGCAAGTGTTTTCCTTTTTGTTTTTAACTGGGAAACCTTTTTTTTATCTGTAATTGGTCATCAACTTTACTTGGCTTCACTCTAGTGATGAGATAGCTTTAATTGTGACAAAGATGTGGGGTCTGCTTGCAAATTTCCCATTCCTTACCTGCGGCTGAATCTTCTTTTCCTTTTGGGTGAATGTTGGTTGTGCACGTTTGTTCAATTATGATTGTTTTTGTTTGTTTCGCATGTGCTTGTATTTTTCTAGCTTCAGTTGGCTATCTTATTTTGTTGGCCCAATTTCTCTCTCTCTCTCTCTCTCTCTCTCTCTCTCTGCATAGTGAATTAGGGATATGTAAGTCAGTGCATGATCATGTTAAATATGAACATAAACAGTTCGGATACCTTCTTTTTAGTTCTTTTGTTTACTTTTCTGTCTTGGAGATTCCGACTCAAAATCAGAGTTTTCCCAAATCATGAGCAGACTTTTAGTATGTAGCTGCTTTATTAAATATCTTCTTTGAGCTATATTTGTGGCTGGTGAGTTTTGTCCCGTGTACCTGCCAGAGTTTGGAGATTTTGAGGAATTTTTGGCAATCAAATTGTCAAATATCACTCTCTGGTTTAAAACGATTGATCAGTGTGTCTATTTTACAATGTTAGTCTTTTCATGCAGGCATTACAACAGCAACGACTGCTGAGAAAACCTGAAGGAAATGAAGCTCTTGTGTCTTATCAAGCTGGTGCGTTTCAAGGCTTTATGGGTGGAAGCAATTTTGCTTCATCTCCAGGCTCAATGCAAATTGCTCAGCAGTCTAGAAAATTTTTTGATTCGGCTCAACAGCATGGTATCTCCCAGGAGGGGCAGAGTAGAAGTCAGGGTGTGGAGCAACACATGTTAAATCCAGTTCAGCAGGCTTATCTGCAATTTTCTGCTTTCCAGGCTGCACAACAGAAGTCAGCTTTGCCCATGCAATCACAGCAACAAGCCAAAATAGGAGTGATGGGGCCATCCACTGGCAAGGATCCAGATGTCCGAATGGGAAATTTGAAAATGCAGGAAGTCATGTCCATGCAGGCCACTAATCAAGGTCAGGCATCATCCTCCAAGACCTCCTCTGAACATATCTCTCGAGCAGAAAAACAGATGGAGCAGGGACAGCTGTCCTCAGAACAGAGACATGAACAAATGCCTTTAATTCAGCAAACAGGTGTTGGCCAAACGATACCTACAAATATTGCAAGGCCGATGCAGGCACCACAGGGTCAGCAAAGTATCCAAAACCTGGCCAATAACCAGCTTGCTGCAGCTGCTCAGTTACACATGATGCAAGCCTGGGCACTTGAGCGCAACATTGATCTCTCGCAACCTGCAAATGCCAATGTGATGGCACAGCTCATTCCACTCATGCAGTCTAGGATGGCTGCGCAGCAAAAGCTAAATGAAAGCAATGCAGGAGGACAGCAGTCACCTGTCCCTGGTTCAAAGCAGCATGTTACTTCTACACCTGTTGTAAATGAGAATTCTCCACGTGCTAATTCATCTAGTGATGTATCTGGGCAATCCAGTTCTGCAAAAGGTAGGCCGATTGCACCACCTCGGCCTTTTGGCTCAACATCAAATGCAGCGATAGCGAGCAACTCCAGTGGCCTTGCAATGCAACAGCCTGGTTCTCAGAACAAAGAGTCTCAAGTGCGTTCTAGGCAGGCAGTTATGCATGGGAATGGAATGCCTCCTATGCACCCTCCTCAGTCATCCTCTAATGTTGCCCAGGTTGTAGATCAGACTTTGCCTGCCCAAAATGCGTCCACTGGTAATGATACTTTGCCAAGGCAACATTTTAAACAGGCTAATTGGTCTTCCCTGTACTCTACTGTACCTAATGAAGGATCATTGGTCAACCAATTTCCATCACCAGTTGGGCCAGTTACACAAACGGCAAAACCAAATATTGGGTTCACCAAACAGCAGTTGCATGTCCTCAAAGCTCAGATACTGGCATTTAGGCGAATAAAGGTTTGTCAGTCTGTAGCTTTCTTGCACTTTTCTCCATCATGATTGCTTGCAATGCTTCCTCCAAGTGCTTTTAACATGCGCTAAAGAAGGTGCTAGTGGAATAATTTTGACTTTGTGTTGATTGTTTGACAGAAAGGAGAATGTACTCTTCCTCAAGAACTTCTACAGTCTATTGCTCCTCCACCTCTTGAGTTGCAACTGCAGCAACATTTTATTTCTGCAGGAGGAAGTAATCAAGAGAGGTCCAGTGGGAACATTACTGAAAGCCAAATGAGGCATTTGGAGTCCAATCAGAAGAACTCACAGAGCATGCCATCCATAAATGGGCAGAGTGCTTCAAAAGAGGAAACTTTTGTTGGAGATGAGAAACCTAATGTTTCAAGAATTCAAATGCTAGGTGAACCAACAGCAGTGACTACAAGCCTGGTTGCTACGGGTAAAAAAGAGCAACAAGGTGCTATATCTTCTATTAAGTCAGACCAGGATGTTGAGCGTGGTTTTGAAAAGACTCCTGCAACAAATGATATTGCAACTGATAGAGGAAAGTCTGTTGCACCTCAATTTCCTATTTCTGATGCATCACAAGCTAAGAAACCTGCACAAGTAGGCTCTACAATTCAGCATAAAGATTCTGGTTCTGGCAGGAAATATCACGGACCTCTGTTTGATTTTCCTTTCTTTACTAGGAAACATGATTCTGTTGGGTCAGCAGGCGTAATGAACACCAATAATAATCTAACATTAGCATATGATGTCAAAGATCTCCTGTTTGAAGAAGGCTTGGAAGTGCTTAGTAAAAAGAAGTCAGAAAATCTGCAGAAAATAAATGGTTTGCTGGCTGTAAACTTAGAGAGGAAAAGGATTCGCCCAGATCTAGTGTTGCGTTTACAAATTGAAGAAAAGAAGCTCAGGCTTTTAGATTTACAAGCTCGTTTAAGAGATGAAGTTGATCAACAACAGCAAGAAATAATGGCAATGCCAGACAGACCTTACCGGAAGTTTGTTAGGCTATGTGAGCGTCAAAGAATGGAGCTTGCTAGACAGGTACAAGCTTCTCAAAAAGCTTTGAGAGACAAGCAACTAAAATCAATCTTTCAGTGGCGTAAGAAACTTCTTGAGGCTCACTGGGCCATCCGTGATGCAAGGACTGCCCGCAACAGAGGAGTTGCCAAATACCATGAGCGAACATTGAGGGAATTTTCAAAAAGGAAGGATGATGATCGAAATAAACGGATGGAGGCTTTGAAGAACAATGATGTTGAAAGGTATCGAGAAATGTTACTTGAGCAGCAGACTAGCATCTCAGGTGATGCTGCTGAGAGATATGCTGTTCTGTCATCATTCTTGACTCAGACAGAAGAATATCTTCACAAGCTGGGAAGTAAGATAACAGCTGCAAAGAATCAACAAGAAGTGGAGGAGGCAGCAAATGCTGCTGCAGCAGCTGCACGACTTCAGGCATGCTTTCCCAACACCCCCCCACCCCCAATAGCTTGTAAATTAGTTGTTAAATTGCTTCTTTCTTTAGTCAAAGAATCAAAGGTTAAGAAATTTTATGGGTGTTTCAAAAGTTATTCTTGTTTTCTTTTGGTATCTCTCATACTTGGTATGTTTTTACTTTTGATGTTTCTAATCTTTATTTTATTTTCATTGACCAAAGGGTCTTTCAGAAGAAGAAGTTAGGGCTGCAGCAGCTTGTGCTGGAGAGGAAGTGATGATAAGAAACCGGTTTATGGAAATGAATGCACCTAAGGATAGTGCTTCTGTCAACAAGTAAGTTATTTGTTTGGTAACATGCTTCCTGCTTCTTTTGCAACATTTGAGGGTGGATGTGTCAATTATGTTTGACCATGACGTGTCATCAATATGGAATTATCTGCATTGTCTTATGTGATGAATGCATATATGTTATAGACAATGAATATTCGATTGTCTATTAAGGATCGACATACTTTTTCCTGTACAAAAGTGATATTCGATGGCACTATTGTTATTTTAAGTATATTTTTCACTGGTCTCCTCAGGTATTACAGCCTTGCTCATGCTGTGAATGAAAGGGTCATAAGGCAGCCCTCAATGTTGCGAGCAGGAACCTTACGAGACTATCAGCTTGTATATTGCTAACTTTTGGAATATCTGAATTATTTGATTTGCTTCATTTTCATTAATGTTTTATTGAAGCCAGGTTTTGAAACTACTTTTGTCTTGTCTTTTTTCTTTTTGTTGCCTTCAGGTTGGATTGCAGTGGATGCTGTCTTTGTATAATAATAAGTTGAATGGAATCCTGGCAGATGAAATGGGTCTTGGCAAAACTGTACAGGTGACTTCCTGTTGGTTTTAGTTTTAAAAACCTCTCTTTGAACCACCTCAAAGGACAAAAATGAAAAATTGTTACTATGAAGTAGTTCTGTTTAGTGTTATTGGTCGATATTGGACTTTTTTTAGTTTTCATTCAAGTTCTGTTGATGAGTAAATACTTTAATTTTGGGCAGGTGATGGCTTTGATTATATCGACCTTTTTTAGTTTTCATTCAAGTTCTGTTGATGAGTAAATACTTTAATTTTGGGCAGGTGATGGCTTTGATTGCTTATCTGATGGAGTTCAAAGGAAACTATGGACCACATCTCATAATCGTTCCTAATGCTGTTCTAGTGAATTGGAAGGTTAGTCATCAATTGTGGCATATGATTATCTTTTTGTGTTTTCATATCTAACAATTTAAAACTGCAGAGTGAGTTCCATAACTGGCTGCCATCTGTCTCATGCATCTTCTATGTGGGTGGAAAGGATCAAAGATCAAAATTATTTTCTCAAGTAGGAGCAATTCCATTACTTTTTTCATTACTGCATTTCTTATGAATTTCTAAGCTTTATAAATTTTTCTGTAGGTGGTTTCAGCAATGAAATTTAATGTACTCGTGACAACTTATGAGTTTATCATGTATGATCGCTCAAAACTCTCAAAAGTTGATTGGAAGTACATCATAATTGATGAAGCACAGAGAATGAAGGACAGAGAATCAGTTTTAGCTCGTGATCTTGACAGGTACCGTTGCCAGAGGCGCTTACTTCTTACAGGGACACCATTGCAGGTATGTTCTAATGGAGAGTTGCATTTGTTTCCGACAAAAATAGTTTGCACGGTTTATAGCGAACTTTGCTAAATTGTATAACCCATATACTGAGATGCATATTGCTTGTGTATATTATCTTGATTATGTTAGAGAAAGGCTATTAGTGGTAATCAACCTTTCTACTGAAATTAAGGTAATCAAAAAAATGTGAATCATGTTCCTTCGTATGGTTTCACATCCTACCTGTCCCTTTAAGGGACGTCACATTTGTGGCTTTCCTTCGTTTTGAGACGATAAAAGTCAGGCCATGACCATAGATGCAAGATCAATGTGTATTTGTGAATTGCATGATATATGATCTATGATCTATGATATACTTTCATGTCTATCATCCTCAAATATGTGTTTCAGTTAGTAGGAATAAATTCCACACACAGTTATATCTATAATTTCTACTAATGTCTATTGGTGTGATAGTTGATTATCTCTCTTAGAAGAAAAATGTGTGCAAGCTATATTCATTATAGACCAGAATTATAAGGTTTACCTGGCTTCTAAAGTCTATAGCTCAAAAGAGAGTGTTTTAATTTAATTGTTTCTCTTTATTGAATTGGAGTTTGAGATAAGTGATTAGCAGCAAAATCCAAGTTTAACTTGCTATGAATAACTTGGAGGCTTTCTATTTTGTTCTTTTCTTCTGCAGAATGATTTGAAGGAACTGTGGTCACTTTTGAATCTACTTCTGCCAGAAGTTTTCGACAATAGGAAAGCATTCCATGATTGGTTCTCTAAACCCTTTCAAAAGGAAGGTTCTACATACGATGGAGAGGATGACTGGCTTGAGACTGAAAAGAAGGTCATTATCATCCATCGACTCCATCAAATCTTGGAGCCTTTTATGCTCAGGCGTCGTGTTGAAGATGTGGAAGGTTCACTTCCCCCCAAGGTAGGCAAATATGTAGTGATGTTGTAGCTATATATTTGTTATGATTTGCAGCGTATTTGATTACACTATCAATATTGGATTGCAGGTTTCAATAGTTTTGAGATGTAGAATGTCTGCCATTCAGAGTGCAGTTTATGACTGGATCAAATCTACTGGCACTCTTCGAGTTGATCCTGAAGATGAGAAGCGCAGGGTTGAAAAAAATCCTATGTATCAGCCTAAGGTGTATAAGACTTTAAATAACAGATGCATGGAGCTTCGAAAAACCTGCAATCATCCTTTGCTTAACTACCCCTATTTTAGTGACTTCTCCAAGGATTTTCTTGTTAGATCTTGTGGAAAACTATGGATATTGGACAGGATCCTTATAAAACTTCAAAGAACAGGACATCGAGTACTACTCTTTAGTACCATGACAAAACTCCTTGATATATTGGAAGAATACTTGCAATGGCGGCGCCTTGTGTACAGAAGAATAGATGGCACAACTAGCCTGGAAGATCGAGAATCAGCCATTGTTGACTTCAATAGTCTCAATTCAGACTGTTTTATCTTTTTGCTCAGCATTCGTGCTGCTGGAAGGGGTCTTAATCTTCAATCTGCTGACACTGTTGTCATATATGATCCTGATCCAAATCCAAAGAATGAGGAACAAGCAGTTGCCAGAGCCCACCGAATTGGACAGACAAGAGAGGTTAAAGTCATTTACATGGAAGCAGTTGTCGATAAGATTTCTAGCCATCAGAAGGAGGACGAAATAAGAAGTGGAGGTACAGTTGATCTAGAAGATGACCTTGCTGGTAAGGACAGATATATAGGATCAATTGAGAGTCTCATAAGAAATAACATTCAACAGTACAAGATTGACATGGCTGATGAAGTCATCAATGCTGGGCGTTTCGACCAAAGAACAACACACGAAGAGAGACGTTTGACTTTAGAGACATTGTTACATGATGAAGAGCGTTATCAAGAAACAGTCCATAATGTTCCATCGCTCCAAGAGGTAAATCGCATGATAGCCCGGAGTGAAGATGAAGTTGAACTGTTTGATCAAATGGATGAGGAACTGGAATGGGCAGAGGATATGACAAGGTATGACCAGGTACCTAAGTGGCTTCGAGCTGGTACAAAGGAAGTGAATTCTACAGTTTCTAATTTGTCAAAAAAGCCATCAAAAAATATCTTATTTGCTAGTAATATAGGCATTGAATCCAGTGAAACTGAAAAAAGAAGAGGCAGACCGAAGGGCAAGAAATCTCCAGATTACAAGGAAATTGATGAAGAAAATGGAGAATATTCTGACGCAAGTTCTGATGAGAGAAATGGATATTCTGCACCTGAAGAAGAGGGAGAAATAAGAGAATTTGAAGATGATGAATCCAGTGGTGCAATTGGAGCTCCACCTGCCAACAAAGACCAATCAGATGATGACAGCCCTATTTGTGATGTCGGTTATGAGTATACTGGAACAGCAGAAGCCAACAAAAAGGGTCATGTGCCAGAAGAAGCTGGTTCATCAGGGTCATCTTCTGATAGCCGAAGAATGACACGAGCTATGTCTCCTGTTTCTTCTCAGAAATTTGGATCTCTCTCTGCACTAGAAGCTAAACCGGGTTCTCATTCTAAGAAACTGGTATGTTTCTTCACCATATCTTTTTATGCAGTTATACAGATTATCTTTTGCTAGCTATTCACTTCCTATCTGCCTGATCATTTTTCAGCCTGATGAACTAGAAGAGGGTGAAATTGCTCTATCTGGAGATTCTCAAATGGACAATCAACAATCTGGAAGTTGGATTCATGAACGTGATGAAGGTGAAGATGAACAAGTTCTGCAACCTAAGATAAAGCGAAAGCGCAGTATTCGGATTCGACCACGACATGCTGTCGAAAGGCTTGAGGGGAAATCTGGCAGTGATGCTAAAGGTGGAGATTCAATTGTGTTGCCATATCAAGATGTCCATAAGTATCAGAAACAGAGGAAGGCTGATAATGAGAGTAAAACATTTGTAGAACCTGGGCTTTCCAAACCTGATCAAAGTGATTCAGCAAAAAGTAGGCGGAACTTTCCTTCAAGGAGAATAGCTAACACATCAAAATTGCATCCTTCACCTAAATACAGCAGATTGAATTTGCAGTATAGCTCTGCAGAAGATGCTGCTGAACACTCCAGGGAGAATTGGGATGGGAAAATTACAAAGACAAGTGGGATATCAGCTGTGGGAACTAAGATTTCTGATGGCATCCAGAGAAGGGTATGTACCATCTTGATATGTTTTCTTTTCAGTGTTCAATTCTGCCATAAACATTACTCTTATGTAGCCAAGTTATCAAGCTTTAATCATCTCAAGGCACTAAAGATTGGGTTGTATGAACACTTCTTGCTGCATACATCTTGCATAACTTTACATGAGATGAATTTATCTTTGTCCGGTGAAGTTTCTTTATTAGTAGAGTGAACCAAATTGTAATAAATGTAGAATTGCCCTTTTGAACAGTATTCTCACCAAATTTCTGGGGCTCAGAAATTTTAACTTTCATGTATCTGTTGAAATAATTTGGATTCTTACTCTGTGAGGCTATTAAATGCATTTTAATGTAGTCCATTCAATTAGTTACTAAACTTAAACCTTTGAGAGTGCTTTTGTCTACTGTGGTCTCAGCATTAGCTTATTCGTTGTCTACTTGACTCTGAAAATTCTTGTTTCTGCAGTGTAAAACTGTGGTTAGCAGGCTCCAAAGGAGAATAGATAAGGAAGGTCAACCAATAATTCCCCTCCTAACGGATTTGTGGAAGAGGATAGAGAATTTTGGGCAGACGAGTGGTGCTGGAAATAATCTTTTGGACTTGAGGAAGATTGAACAGCGTGTTGACAGATCGGAATATAGTGAGGTGATGGAACTTGTGTTTGACGTGCAATTCATGTTAAAGGGTGCCATGCAGTTTTATGGGTTCTCGTATGAGGTATGATTCTCATTTGACTTGGTACTCCTAAATGATTTATCTGCTTCCTGTATTTGCAAATATTTGAACATAGAACTTTGGTGCCTATTCCAGCCTTTAAGTCATTATCATTATACGGTGCAGGTTAGATCTGAAGCTAGGAAAGTACATGATCTCTTCTTTGATATCTTGAGATCAACATTTCCTGATACAGATTTCCGTGAAGTCAGAAATGCACTCTCATTTTCTGGCCCAGCTTCTACTTCTGCTCCCGCTTCAACACCAAGACAGGTACCTTTAGGCCAAAAGAGACACAAACCAATGAATGACCTAGAGCACGAGACTAGCACCATTCATAAACCAATGCTCCGAGGATCTATTCCTCCAGGCGAAGATTCAAGGACCCGAGGCCATTTATCACAGAAAGAAATGAGGCTTGCGAGTGTAAGTGGCAAGGCCAAGGAACAGCATCAGCAGGATGATTCTCCAGTCCATCCTGGGGAGTTGGTCATCTGCAAGAAGAAGAGAAAGGACCGGGAGAAGTCTGTCGTGAAGTCTAGGAATGGATCAAGTTGCCCAGTTTCGCCCCCTAGTGTTGGCCGGAACATCATGAGTCCAGCTTCAACCCCTAAGGAAGGGAGGCTGACTCTACAGAACATCCATCAACAGGGTTGGGGAAACCAATCTCAAGGTGGCGGCAGTGGTGATGGATGGGCAAAACCTGTAAAGAAGTTGAGAACGGACACTGGTAAGCGGAGACCTAGTCATTTGTAACTTGTTAAGATCGTATAGTGTATACTTTAGGGTAAAAAATGTTTGTAATCATTGCACCCAATTAGGTCCATACTGTTAATAGTGTAGAATGTTGTTTCTCAATTGTATACTGCACCGTGATTTGAAATCCAATAGTCCAATGAAATATCCGTATCTGTTCCTTGCAGTTAATACTGTCCACCATCTCATTGTTAGGTTCAGCCCGACCACTGTTCCTTCAAAATCTGAAAGCTGCTTTGATCTTTATATATTTATTAGTGTCCCAAAACTGGATTTCACTTCTCTTTGAATTGTAGCATTTCTTGAACATATCTCTTACCGCAGCTGCATGAACT
>JANZXR010000009.1:25221209-25260039 GCA_027575705.1 Erythroxylum echinodendron | reverse complement strand
TGTGTAGATGTAGGATTGTTATGTGTATTATATATTTATTAATGTCCCAAAACTGGATTTCACTTCTCTTTGAATTGCAGCATTTCTTGAACATATCTCTTACCGCAGCTGCATGAACCTTAACCCTCTCTTATGGAGCTAGAACTTACAAATGTCACTAGTCTGCTTTACAAGTGTTTATGTTCATCTCCCCATCATCTTCCCCTGTCACGTTTCATGTGTAGATGTAGGATTGTTATGTGTATTAAGTACATGACAGATGACTTCCAACCAAAAGTAGGAACTGTGAAATTGAGTAACTGAAGATTGAAGCATGAAGCAATGATACTTTTGTTTACTAAAGAAAGAAACAGATAGACAGGATAAGGGGAAATATTTTCTTTCTCCCCTGGTACAAATAAAGCAGCAGACACATTTTGTACATGTATGACACAACATTTGAAAGGCTATTCAGGCCACTAAGGATCTGCTTGGCCTGCCATTTCCTCATCCTCAGACTCGTACTCATCTTCGCTCACTTCTTCATCACTTGATTCTTCTTCCGGGGCAGCTCCAATGTCCTCCGGTTTTGCATATTTCTCACAGTACTCTAGTCAACATGAAAAATCTTGTTATGGACACTTGGACAAAAGTTCAAACACTGACTAGTTCCGCGTCCCTATCTTCATTATACACATTGATGGAGTTCTGTACAACAGTCAACAGTTATATCTCCCAAACGAACTCGTATCAATGTCAGTACAAATCAATCAGACAGATGGGAGTGGATGATCAATTCATACACAGGAAAACAAAAGAATAGCATTCTGTAGAATCCTCACCAAATGACAGCTGCATACCAATGCTTAAACAGCAGAACAGAGAGATTCTATCTTCCATTTTATCTTCTGCGTGCTAAGATGACAAACAGAGAAAATTAACTTGCACAATTGTTCAATTGTCTTGCCATGAATCCATTTCACAACAATGCAATTTGTTCGTTACCAAATCCATGGGATGTCGGTGCCCGCAATTGTGAAATTGATTATGAATGAAGCACAATAAACAGAAATTGCAAGGGAAATCATTCCACATCCTCCTTCGCACCATATTCATGGCACCTCATTAAGGTATTATCCCACGAGTTTAAGAAGAAGCTCAATCTAACTCTCAATTTTGCATTTCAAACTATACCCAGATATGAAGAAATATGTGAAGTCGTACAGCTACAATTCTTTAAATGAGAGAATAATGATTATCAGCAAGCAGCGATTATCACAATTAAAAATCAATAAAAAAGCAAATTTTTAGTTCTCAAATTTGATTAATAAACTGTCTGCTAATTGATCACTGATTGAGCTATTCAAGAAATCACAGCCCGACAAAGGAAGTAAGATTTAGATACTAAACAATGGCATTCACTGGGGAAGTTTTTAAACACGACTAAAATGGCTGCTGAAGAAACTGGAACACAACAAAAGAATCACTACCTTTCACTCTTTGCTCATAAGCGGATCGATCGCGCATCATCAGAGCCGCAGCCTCTCCATTCAATGGGTCTGATGGGTTTGGATATAAAAGAAGCTGTGGTAGAAATACTTCAAACACATTCACCAAATCTGGAGAACAATGTAGGTCAAACTTTGAGGCTTATAGATTGTGAATTATTCCAAATCTATATTCTAAGTAGCTTCCATGTTCATCTGGAAAAGCTTAAGGGGAGTCCTTACCAAACATAGGGCTCCAAGTTTGATTGATAACATCTAAACATACTGAGCCAGACCTGAAAGCAAAAGATTGTGAAAATCATCCACATAAATCATAAAATATAGCTATGTATTCTACAAAATATAGTTTTCTGGTAAAATTTTGACTACTCACATCTCATCAACATTTGGGTGATAGATCTTATTAACAAAGCCTATTGAGGGAGATTTATATGGATAAGAATCGGGTAACTCGACCCTTATCCTCCACACCCCTCCATGATAAGGACCTGTCATAGTTCATCGCAAAGAAGCAATCGGTAAAAATCCAAAAAAAAAGGAGGTCCTTAACTCGCTGGACACAAATTAACTTCATTTCCAAAATGTTCTAAGCAAGTTTCAGCAGAAAGTTTAGAAGACAAAATGGCCAATCTGTTTAGATGGCTAAAAAACGTCACGAAAATTGCAGATTGCATGAATCAAAAACCCCCTTTTACGCAAAACCATCACTGATGCATAACAAATAAAACCATTTGAAGAAAACAAAAAGTGAGGAATAACAAAGACCCAAAAAAGGATATGCCTTGATTAGCTAAGGGATCCAAAGAAAAGACACAAAAATAAAGAACTGAGACTTGAAGAAGAAAGAAAGAAAGGAAGAAAAAAAAAAAAAGCTGAGTATCATGAAGAATTACTGTCGGTTGGTCCATGGAAGTGAACATAGAACTCTTGCATGCCATCATTCATCATCTCAACCTTGTAATCACTCATCATCCTACAAAAAATTTGAACCCAGATAAAAAATACACACAAAACAACAGTTGACAATCAAAACCAAAGAGTACTAAACATAAAACGAAAGAACAAACAAACAAAAAAATGAAAACTTGGTAAGAGGGTATTAGAGAATTAACAATTTCATCAAATCCATCTCTCTGCGTTTGCTTGGGGACGACATGACTTGACTAACTGAGTGACCCCTTTCCTCTGTCTGCTCTTCTTTCTCCTTTTCTTTCTTCTCCTTATCCTCTTCACTTGCCCACAGACAAAAGAGAGAGACTTTGATATAGAGAAAAAAACTAATTAGAGAAACAAAGAAAGCGGCTATGGACAGGCACAGACACCAACGAGTAGAACCAACAAACAAGTAGTTGGATAATCTCAAAAGGTGAGCTAAAGGGTCAGGGATGGATTTTTATTTTTCAACTTTTTCTTTATTTATTTATCAAATAATTTTTAATTTTTTTAAATTCACTATCTAAATTTTTAATTGATTAATTAATTTTTTAAAAGTTTAACAGCTTAGTTAATTTTTGCTGAAGTAATTAATAAATAAACATTAATGTAATACTTGATACAAATATTATATCATCAAATGTAATTTTTTAAATTGAATTGTTAAAATTTTAAAAAATTAATCATTTAATTATTTTTATAGTTCTCATAATTATTATTAGAATTTTAATTACTTATAAAATATACGTTTCAAATAAAATATTTAATAAAACAAAAATTTAATCAACACTCAGTTAAAATTTCGCTAAACCGCAGAATATAAAAAAGTCCAATAATACGTAATTTTACTCTTACATAATAAAAAATTGTTTATAATAAACCCACAATACGTGATGACAATACTAAAAAATTATCAATTGATTTGCATGCAAATTTAAAAACTCATTATCTTATATTTAAATTATAAATTCAATACTTAAAACATCATTGAAAATTTCTAAAAACATAATCTTAATTGATTTTATTTATAAAAAAATCATGATAATTTGAATAGTAAAATTCTATTTTATTTTTCATATTAAATAATCATTTTTAAAGTTTCATTAAAATTTTGAATCTTTGTAATTACTTAAAAATATTTACTTTAAATAAATGATTTAAAAATTAAAAATAAACTATAGATTTTATTTAAATTATAAAATAAAAATAAAATCTTAATCGATCTCAAAGCTTATTTAATTGATTATTACTATTATTATCTCATAATTAAGCAATAAAAAATTCCTGCCACGTGTTATATATGTTTAACTTTTTATTTATATTTATATAATAACAAGACATGCCTTGTACACTTCTAAGATTCCTCACTTACGGAAATTAGCAAGTATTGTCATGATTCCTACAATGAGTGGACCCTACCCTACATATTTTTAAAATATTTAATACCCAGTTGCTCTTTCGGTGATTTCCTTTATAATATTAAAAAAAGATATATTCCTGTTGTATAGTTTAAATTTTTTAAAAAATATTTGATTTTAAATTTTTTTATTTTTGTTTTAAAAATATCTTATTTTAGATTTCGGTTAAAAAATAATAACGAAATACGCACAATATGGACATGTGGTGTTAACTAATCAAATATCACTAATATAATAATCTAATTTAACTTTTAAACTCGACCCAAAATAATTAAATTGGATTTAAATTAATAATTATAATAAATTATTAGATTAAGTTAGATTAATTAATCAGTTGAAGTTTAAGAACTTGAATTAATTGTTAAGTAAATAATATTTGATTAGTCCACGTTTAATATTTATATTATATATGTTTAATTGACATTGAAGGGAATGATTTTTTTGAAAAATTTAAAACTAATTCAAAAATTTTTTAAATATATATATATATGTCTGCGTGTGTGTGTGAGAGAGAGAGAGAGAGAGGGAGGGAGAGAGAGGGAGGCAATCAAATCTACACCGTAGAATATTGAGATAGACACACATGTTAAAGATTCTAAAAATGAATAGAGCTCTAAATTTGCACATAAAATCTTTTGTTTCAGTTATTCTGTTTTAATCATGTTTTATTAAATCTTATCTATATATTTATATAAAATCTACATATTTAAAATTTTAATAAAATATGGTAAGAATAATATAATTAAAACAGAAGATTTAACCCCTTAAATTTAGTTGCGGCCAAGAATTTGTTTAAAGAAGAAACAAGTTGATGGATTTTGACAATGCCATTCTCTATAAAGCGTGTGGGGTATATACTTTAAAGGGTTACATGGAATATATTATCTATTGTATATATAGTGTTAGTGCATGCATTCACTCTTATAAGGATTGGACCTTAGTGGTCTCATTAGTAAAAGTTGGAATCTTAGAGTTGAAATTTCTTGGACTTTGTAGATTTTGTGTTCAAAGATGTGTTTATTTTCAATTATTATTAATTGGATTGGATTACATAGTTTTAAGTAAAATTCGTGATTTATAAGTTATTATATTTATCAAAATTATATTAAAGTTCTATTTTTGTGTTTTTAATTAGTCTAAATATTTTCTTTATAACATTTTATCAATATATTTTATATTTTTAATTACTTTTTGTATTATTTACTTATTTATTTTCTTTCTTGTCTGTTTATTTAATTACTTACCTTTATTTTTTTTTATGTAGATAATTGTTTATGTATTTGGTTATTATTTTCTTTTAACCTATTTAAAAAAAAATTCTTTATGAGTTTATCGGAAATAATTTCTCTATTATGTAGAAATAAGATTATGTACTTTTAAACTTTCTCAAACTCTGCATCTTAGTAAAATTTTTACTGAAATATTAATGTTGCTGCTGATGTGTAAAGTTATGATGAAAAAATAATAATTACAAGTCTCGTGTTATATATACAAAAAGATTAGATTTTTTTAATAATGTTGACGACAACAACAACAACAACAACAACAACAACAACAACAACAACAACAACAACAGTCAGTAGAAATCCGTTTATATGCAAGATTGAAATACTAATAATAAAACTACCATTTATTTTTACCTTTCTTCTAAATGATAGAACAAAAGGGTACGGTAATATGCAACCATTAAGCCAAATTAGTGAGTTTGTGTTGCCAAGTGGTGTTTCCTTCCCTAAAAGGAAGGCTTTACCTTTGTCTTTTCATCATGCCTACTCCTACTTTTATATTTTAAAAAAAGATTAAAAAATCAAATATGGTTGGTGTGAGTGGTTCAACACTCTCATCCCTTAATTAGAGATTTCGAGTTTGAATCCTAAAAATGAAAAGACCTATTTGGCCAGCACTTTACCCCTTACGGGCTGATCCAGTGTGAGTGAGGATTAGTTTAGATATGGATGACTTAAAGATATCTTTTCATAGTTGAGACCCTCCTAAGATACCTCGTGGGGTAACAAAAAAAGATTAAAAAAAGATTAAGAGTTCCATTTAGTGAAACATTTGAAAACCTGTGATTTATGAATTATTATGCATATTTAAAATTTTATTTAACTACAAATTTTAAATCTATCTTCAAAGAGTAGTTCACATGAATAGAACAAAGGAGATGGGTTCATTTATGATATATGGAATGTCATGTAAATAGATCAAAAGGTTTGGTCCCCTTTGGTGGGAAGTAGACCAAAGAAGTAAATAGAGGATGACGAGACTTTCCTTCAACCCTATAATGTATAGCATAGAATAGAAAAAGAGTGCCGTGAAAGAGTTACTTATCTTTGCCCAATAAACATTGGAAAAGCGACAAACACTTCACATGGAAGGATCGTAAACCAAAGAATTCACATTCACAAACCCTAAAATTTGTATATATTTCTTAATCATAAGTATAGAATAGTTTCTTTTTTTTTTTTCAGTTGATGAATCAGTATATAGTATTTATTTAACTCATACATCACAAGCAATTAGCGATAGCAACTAGGTCCGACGGATTAAGCGTCGGGCCCGATTTTTATGAAAAATAAGGCATTGTATTGGGATTAAATTTAGGTTGCCCAAAATCGACCCAACTCTTATAAATAAAATGACGTTACTTTTGCTCTTTAATTTAGAAAAGTTAGGGGACTTCTTGATCTACACTTAACACACTTACGTACGGTACTTAAGCGACAATAATTAACTAGAGATTAGTAAAAACTAATAATACGTACACGAGTCTAAGACTTACCCGACCGTCAAATTCAAAAATCATCCCAACGACCAAACGCAAAAGCTTCCAATCTGTGATCTGTCCTCCTCACTAGATAGCAAATGGGCTTTGACCCGCCCCACCAAAAGTTCAATACTTATCTGCAGAATGACATTATGTTGCTGAAAATAATGTCATTTTTATATTTTTAATTAAAAAAATAGTTCAGGCAGGGCTTAATCAGATTCAGATTCAGATTCAGATTCGAGCCTACTATCCCATACCAGATCTATTCTTGGGCCAGGGTCAGGCCTCAATAGCAATTGACGGGTCAAACTATTTAAACAAGGACGAGGTCGACCCTGCTCGACATCTCTACTTAATCTGATGTAATGTAATAAACAAAAATATTTTTTGTTTATATTAAAACTTTATAATATAATACTGCCATTGTTTTAAATAAAAATAGATGAAAATTAACAAAAGATGACAAAAAATTGTATAATAAGCAAATAATATCATTAGAATAAGTAATCATTTTCAAAGGAATTAAAATAAAAGAAATCAAATTACAAAATCTAATTTAATTAACCCTTGTTTATCAGGTTTTATAAAAAGAAGAATATTATGTAACAAATTCCTTGTTATATCATGCTTACAATGTATCTTTTCGTATCGTACTAAAGACATTGCTCGTAATAAAAATTTTGGTATATTAAGATACGGACAAAAGATCTTACTTAAAGAGATTTTTTTAATTCTTTTAAATCTTTTAAACATTTTCTTCCGAATCTTTTATTTTATAGTTAACCTTATTTTTTGACTACCTAGTACTTCCCTCTTAATTTTTTAGCCTAAAGAGTTTCTTATTTAGTCTAATTATTTTCTTGCAATGATTGGTTTAATTAATTCTTATACTTGTCTTTTATTTGATTGATGTATTTATTTACTTATTTTATTTTTATTATTAATTGTTACCATGTTCTATATGTTTTGTATTATATGTTGTATTACATATTTTTATATTTTGATTTATACATATTTATTTATATTTTGTATCATTATTATTTTGCATTACATGTAAATCTATTAGAAATAGTTTGTCTGCCTGGTAGATTTAATTTTTGACAACATATTATTCTCTATCTTTTGTCTTCCCTTTTCCCATTTTCAGTGAGGAAAAGATAGCCATGAATAATTAAAATATGGTTTTTCTTATTTAAAGGAAACTAAAACTCTACTTGTAATTTTGAGAGATTTTGTTATAAACCTTAATTTTAGTTTTTTACTCTTCAAATTCATAATTAATTAATATTGATTGACCTAACAGATAATGGTTATGGATTAATTATTCTATTTTTATTTATTAGTTCAATAATTTATTCATAAATAATTGATACGGGTAACTAATAAATTATTTATGTATTTGCATATTTTAATTTAAAAAAACAAGAAAATTAAATTAAAGAGTTTTAATTATTTAAATTATTTAATTTAGAATTTAATATTTTTATTGAACTTATTGCTATTATTTAATTAACATGGAATATTATCATACCCAATAATTGATGATAACTTTTAATTTAAATTCTAAGTTTGAATTAATTAATTTCGAAAATTTGAGATTTACTATAACCCTTTCAAAGTAAATGCTTAAGTTTTTCATACCCATCATCAGAGTTGTACAATTGGCTGAAATCTTTTGCTTAAAGCATATTTAATTAAAATTGAAATTTTCACTTTTATACTCAATAAATTTATTTTAAAAACATGAACATCTTCTGTAGTTTAAAAAATGTTAGAAAAATCCTAATAATCTTTAAAATTATTAAAAAATCCTAATATTCAATTAAAAAAAACTTCTTTTATATTTTAGATAAAAATAACGATAAAATACGAACATCAAACATAAACTAATAAAATACTATTTATATGGTAATTTAACACAACTTTTAAATTCTATTAAATAACTAAATTTGATATAAATAATTAATTTATTGTAATTATTTTTAATTATTAATTTAATCAAATTTGTTCAAGTCAAGTTTAAAAATTGAGTTAGATTACTATAATAGATATACTTAATTATTCCACGTTTGATATTTATACTACGTGTATTTTATTATTATTTTTAACTAAAATCTAAGAAAAGGAATTTTCCAAAAAGCTAAAAACTAGAATGAATTTTTTGAAGAATTTTAAAGAAAAAAGGGTTTTTTAAATTTTCTTAAACTGCAATAAAAATCTAAATCTTTTACCTTTACTAGTAATTTTGAGGGCTTCCACTCATTTAGGGGTCTCCTATAATTTAAAAAACTTCAGAAAACACTCGCGAGTCTTTTAAAATTTTTATAAAAATATTTTAATTTTTAATTTTCTACAAAAATCAATTAAAAAATGATAAAACATATATGACATAAACATCAAGCATGGACCAATAAAAAACTCCAAATATGACGATTAAATTTAACTCTTAAATTTAAGTCAAACTAACTAAACTCAATGTAAACTAATAATTTATTATAATGATATTAAATTATTAATCTAAATTAATTTTCATTGATTCAAGTCAAGTTTAAAAGTTAAATTAAATTATTAATATTTAATTAATATGTATATAATATTTTATTTAAATTAAATTATTAATATTTAATTAATATGTATATAATATTTTATTCAAAATTTAAGCGAAGATATTTTTCTTAAAAATTTAAAACTAGATTTTTTTTGAAAATTTTAATAATAAAGTTTTTCTAAAATTTTGTAAAATTATAAAAAGTTATATATCTTATACTTACGAGAATATTCTTTTAAAAATTTAAAAATCGTAAAGAACTTTTTAAAGTTATTTTTACCTCTTTTTTAAAACGCGGCGTTTGGTTTGAGGGTTTGGGAACGAAGGAATAAAATAATTATAAAAAACAGTGTTTGCTTTGAGGTTTTCAATTCCAGAGGGGAATATAGGAATCTACTAAACCCACCAAAAGAGGTGGGTATCGAATTTTCATTCTAATATAAGTTTTTATCACGTTTATTTTTTACTTTTTTATCCTCAGACTTTGCCCTACAATCCTTTTTACTTCCTTATCGCCTCTCAATTCTTTACGATCTCTCATCCTGTCTTATCGCGTCCTATCAACGAAGGAATTTTTTGTTCTGCTCCTCCAGATATATTTTCTGAAATCCCTCGTTTTAATTTGATGTTAAATGAACTTGATAGAACCTGGTTTCATCTCATTGTAAATGGGGCTTTTGCTCCTTTTTTTTTCTTATATATTCTCGTTTTATGATTTATTCAAGAAAATAAACAATCTGCTATATGGTTTGATGATGTGAAAGTGCATATGGTTATAGATTGAATAAGAATCATAAAACCATTCTGCTCCTTTTTTTCCTTATAATTATTGTTTTTTGATTTAATTTGGTTTTTCGTATATGATTTTAACTCTTAAAAAAAGGAAAAACATATAGTGAATTATCTTCTACGTTGGCGTTTGTTTATTTGTTTTGTAAAGCTTTTAATGGCTTTCAAGAACAATGAAACAGAAGCAGTTTTTACAGTTTTTAACCTTTTTATAAAGACGCAAGCCCTTCGTCTTTATCCAACGTCTGTTTTTTCATAAAAGTCATGCCTTTTTTGTTTTGATAAAGCCTTAACCTTTGGATAAAGAGAAGAATTACTTTTATTTGGTTTTACAATTTAACAATTGTATAAAGACGTTTTTGAATTTATTTGGTGTTATTGTTTAACATCTATAAATCAGAAACATGTTTTAAAGCTTTACATATGTTGCGTGCTTTTGGATTCAGATAAAAAAAAATTCTAGTTTCTAAAATTCTTGGAAGAGGCAGATAAATAGATATTATTGTTCATTTTGAATAATTAAAATCGAATGTATACAATAATGTTGTGATTAACAAGGAATACATCCCTGTTCATATGCCTACAATATTATTGCCCATTCTGTGAGCACTCACATTCGTTAACTTAACAGCTACCTTTAATTTTAATGTAAAACATTATGGCACGTACCCCTATCATAAGTAGACAATGCAAATTAATTCGAAATGCTCGGATTATGGCAACATTGATTAATGTATTCAATCTAGTTTTTGTTACTTGGTATCAAATGTTGTTGATGCATTTGCACATTACGAGACCCCTATTGAAAACCAAGGAAGAAATCAAACATGAGAGAATGAAATGGATGTTTAGGCTCACAAAACAATCTGATACTATTTGTATTAGTGAGCTCCGAATGGATAGACGTACATTTGGTATATTGTGTGAGATGGTAAGAGATATTGGAGGGTTGAAGGGCACCAAGAACTCTTCATTAGAGGAAATAGTTGCTTTGTTTTTATATGTATTGGCTCACCACAAAAAGAATACGACAATTGATTTACTGTTTCATCGAAGCGGGGAAACTATCAGCCGACACTTTAATAGTTGCTTGTTAGCAATCTTGAAATTATATGGAATATTGCTTAAAAGACCTCAACCTATTACGGAAGATTGTGAGTACAACCGTTGGATGTCTTACAAGGTACCTTCTTGTTAATTTTTTCTATAGGTTTGCATATTTTTTTCAACCATTTCGAGTCTTACTTTTTATTTTCAAATGACAGGGTTGTATAGGTACTTTAGATGGGACGTTAATTAAAGTGACACCTCCATCTGATCAAAAACCACGGTATCGCACTAAAAAAGCAAATATCGTAACAAATGTGTTGGGTGTATGTTGTCCAAATATACAATTCATATACGTTTTGCCTAGTTGGGAGAGTTCGGCACATGATGGTCGTGTACTTCATGACGCTATCAATAAACCTAATGGACTTAAAGTTCCTCGAGGTATAAGTGCTTCACACACATAGAGAGATATGTATATATTAAAAACTTCATTCAAACTCTAATCTATGTATAATTGTGAAGATTGTTATTACTTGGTGGACTTTGGATACTGCAATGCTGAAGAGTTTTTGACTCAATTTCTAGGTCAACGGTATCACCTTAATGAGTTTCCTGGTCATCATCCACGGACACCATAAGAATATTTTAACATGAAGCATTCTAAGGCTATAAATGTTATTGAGAGGTGTTTCGGGTTGCTAAAAGGGCGATGGAAAATATTAGCTTCTCCTTCATTTTTTTCCAATTGAAACTCAAGTGCACATCATTTTGGCAAGTTGTCTCCTACATAATTTGATAAGGAAGTATATGAATTTTGATCCACAAAAGTTGGAGCCAGTTGAAGAAGATGATTTAGCAAATGATGACCCCTTTGATAATGAAGACTATGTGTCATTTATTAACCCAACATAAGACTGGGTTAACTTTAAAAATGATTTAGCAAATCAAATGTATAATAGTTGGAGGAGAGATTGAATCCTTGAATGTATACTTGTTTGAACTTTTTGTATAAATAGAATTATTATTGTTGTATTTGTTTGAGATGTATTTTAGAAATGTGTACTTGTTTGTTCTTATTTCATTTTCTTATTATTGTTATCTCTGAATTATGTTATTTTTATTTAAGTTATTTGAATAACTATATGAGTTATTGATTCTTGAACAAGTTTATGTTTTCTTTTTTAGGATGGATCAAGAAGAATCTGGTCGAGGTCGGGAAAAAAATAAATGCTCTTGGACAGAAGAAGAGGTGCAAGTTTTGATTCAAGTTCTTCAAAGAATGGCGTGCGATCCTTCATGGAAGACAGATAGCGGATTTAAGAGCAACTACATGACTGAAGTACATCGAAGAATTATAGAAATAATTCTAAATTTTTCAAAGAAAGTTAATCCTCATCTTGAGTCAAAAATCAAATGGTTGAAGAACAAATTTCATTGCATCAATGATATGTTAAGGGAGAGCGGTTGTCGGTAGAACGGTGTGGAGAAAAAAATTGCATGTGAAAAGCAATGGTTTGATAGTTACTGTCAGGTGAGCTATTCATACTTATTCTCTTTAATCAAATTGATGGACATATGGTCTTATAGAATGCAAAAGTATCCTGATTGAAGTTCCATTTTCTGTTTTTCTATTTCTTTTTAGACGCATAAAGAAGCAAAAGGAATGTGAGAATTTAAATTCCCATACTTGAATCAACTTGAATCAGTTTATAGAAGATATAGAGCTACTGGGTTGAACGTTCAGGGATATGTGGATGCTGTTCGAAATATGGAGAATGATCAAAATACAGTAAGTGCTGATGAGTATATTGGTGAATATGATTTATTATCTTACGAAGAAAACAACGATGTGTGTTCGGATTCGCAAGCAACTCCAACTTATGCAAGCAACACAAAGTCAGAAATGTGAGTGTAAAGCATAAACAACCGTCAAGCAACAGTGGAAGGAATATAGCAAAAAGGAAGAAAATGTCATCTATTTCAACTTCCTTAGATGTTGGGGCAAAACTGCAAGAAATCAATTTTGATTTTCGTACTTTTGTGGAAGGCTTTAATAGCAATTTCGCAACCATGGCAAATGCTATTGTAGATGAAAATTTATGTGACAAAGCTGATTCGAAAAGAATGAAAGACGTGGTTGAAGAGTTAATGAAAATTGACCTTCAAAGTGGTAATGTCTTTAAAGCAACTAACATTTTAGGCTCAAATAAAGACAAGATTGATGTATTCCTCAACCTTCCCGTTGAAATGCGAAAGCTTTGTCTTAATTTTATTTTGATGTTGTTTTGATGCTTTATGTTTTAGGTACTATGAGAAATCTTGCTTTATGTTTTGATGCTTTATGTTTTAAGTTTGATGTTGTTTTATGCTTTATATTCCGTTTTAAATATGATATGGAAATATAGTTACAATTGTATTGTTAACATTATGCAGCTATGTTGACAAATGATCATATAGCTTATCTAATGCTCAAAAATTGTGATAAAATTTCTTAATAACACTAATTATTTTTTTTTACTGTAAGTTAAACATATAGAGATAGCCCCAATAAACATATGAAGGGCAAATTATTTTCATTTTTATTGAGGGTAAAAACGATATTATATTATCTTTCATTCCCATTAATGCAACAAATCAAACAATATTATTAGTATTATTACAGAAACCCAAGTCATAAACTAAACATCATTTTTTTATTTTTCATATCCATCCTCATCTCCTTCTACTATTATACCCATATCCATAGCCAACCCCGTGCTCAAACCAAACGCCTAGTAAGACTATTATCTTGGCCTCAAAACACAAGTATGATGTAAGATTGGCAAAACAATTAGGGTCCTGTTTGATTCGATCCAAACTTAACGAATAAAGTTTGTTTTAATGGTGATTCAACCCACACTTAAGCTAAAAGGGATATTTTTTTCTAGACCTCAAAAAAGAATTTTCAGACTTCAAGCTAGATTCGAATTTCACGACATGTTCCAACCTGAAGTAATTCAATCAACCAATAACAAATAATCTATGTCCAATTTAAAACATGCTCAGGCACGAGTTTGGGATAATGCCTCAGAGCCCTGCCCATCCTATTTCAATCCATAGATGATCAACCTCTATGCATGATATTATCCATGAATCAGTTGCATATTCCTCCTAAAATGAGAGATTACGAAAATGGAAATGCCAGAAAACAAGACTGATAAAAATCCTCCTATTAAATGCATTGTAGATGAGGAAATGAATCACAGAAAATTATCTTCTCTGGCATTTACTGTTCAGCAATCCTTTCCTTCAGCTCCAATTAAGTTAGCTTTGTCACCAAGAAGCAATTCAGCAAGTTACTTGAACCTTTTAACATTTCAAGCTCGTGACAAAATCTAACTTAAATAAAGCTGATTAATAGCAATGCAACTTACTTGAACTACACCATCAAAGAAGGTATGCTTCCCAATGTTAACCATTGGTTGGAGAAAACTTAATTCCCGAGGCTCTTGAGGTAGTTCAAAACTTGAAAAGAGTTGCCACAACTCCTTTCCCAGTTAGCAAAACCACAGAAAAAAGAAGCTATCATGGGACTTTCTTCTTTTAAGCAAAATTCTATTTGACATTTTTACGCACCTTTCTACCAGAGCTTATGAGTGAGCCAGGTGACTTGGCGGATCCATGCCTGGAACCATTAGTTACCGATACACACTCTGAATCATTACTATCATCTTCATCATCATCATCACTGTTTATATTACCTGGTGAAAACCTGTTCTGTTTAGCTCTTCGTTTCAAAAGAAATACGTTATAATAATAGCTCACTAAATCTTCCAGCCTCTTGGCAGGAAAAGATTTCACTATCTCATCCCAGAAGCATGAAGGATTTGACCTCACTATTTTATTGAACTTCTTCTCTTCTGCTTTGGTCCAGGTAAGTCTAACTTCTTCCCCCATCTTGTTAAATCCCAATTGAGTGAAAGCTATCCCCAGCTCTTTCTTCACCCTCAATTTGCTCTCCGTAGCATGAAACTTAAAACAAGAAGTGGATTTGGGCACTTTACACCCACATGAATCTTGCCTTCCCTTACCAATGGGGTCCCCTTCAACAATAAACTTGCTCTCTACCTTTGCCAGTGGCCAAATCTTTGTTCCAAGCCACTTGATATCAGTTTCAGAGACGACACCTGTCCATTCTGGTACTTCAGCCTGAAAATTTGGCCCCAAAGGAATTATATTTTCAATTGGAAGGCCAAGCACTGGATGCTCAGTTAACAAATCATGACCATTCCCTTCTGAACAATAGCCAACTTCACTTCGAGTGGCTGAGGAAGCTGACTTCGAGGAAGACTGTGGTTCACGAGCCTCCCTTAGAAATAGCTTGTTGCTACACCTCAATCTCTCTCTGAAGTTGTATCTGGATCCAACATGATCATCATACATGGATGGATGCATCTTCTGATTTTTCTACATTGGAATAAAACGTGACTTTCCTTTTAAGAAGAAATTTTTGGCAAAGATATATCTACACAAGAATGTCAATAACCTTGAATATGTCACAATCATGTAACAGAGTTTAATAACATGGTCCACTTATTAGCCTGTGCATGTTGAACAAAAAATAATAGAAAAGCTAAATTCGGTGAAATCACACATGAGAAATATGTCCTTTCCACAGCTCCATCATTTCAGCATAAACTAACTTTAGTAAGTCAAATAATTGATTTATATTATACACACACACACACACACACACACACACACACACACACACACACACACACACACACACACACATATAACTTGTTAAAATAATAAAGAAAAAGAAGCACAACTCCATGCATGGAAGAGACGCATGCAACCAACCAAACTCTAATGAAATGTGAGCAAATAAGAGCTGAAGTACCTGCAAAGATCGTTCTGCGCTTGAATCAACATTTCTTTTCAAGAACAGCGCCTCCCGAAACAGCAATACCTGTTTCCACAACTCCTCATTGCCAAATGAGTTCCACTTTGACCTCTCTGGTATTGGCATGACTTCAGGATCACATGGATCCCTTGCAATCCCAGTAATCCAATTCAATATCTTGTACATGGACTCCCTTTTCCTCTTGCGTGAGGAACTAAAGTCCTCAGTAATGCTTAACTCCAATTCCAAAACATTTTCACTGCTTTCATCACCCTTGTTGACTTCATCCATTTCCATCACCACACTCTTCTCATCTTCGTTGCAAACTTCCTCACTTTTCCTTAAATAGGAAGCTGGATTTTCCACATTGTCATGGGTTTTCTCATCCCCACCAGTAAAGGAATCCATTTCACCGCTCTTTATCACACCATTGCTCATTGTGCTAACTTCAATTGAATCAACAACACTCTTTGAGGAATCTAAAAGAGAAGACTCTTCATCATCAACATCACACTTCTCACTTTCACATGACTCAATTATAGTATTAGTATTCAAATTTAACTCAGTTTTCAAGTCCACATATCTTGAACCTTGCATATTCATCAAGAACTCCTTAAACTCAGCCCCTAATTCCATCGTAACACCGCAGAAACTGGTGCTACTGCTATCACAAGACTTGGCTTTCAAGTCCTTATCATCAACAACTCTCCCCACCAATTTCTCTAAAGCATCTGAATATTTCATATAAACCAATTTCACATAAGATGCGAGAGTCAATCCCAAGCCAGACTCTTCAGCCACCATATCCCATGTCCCATTCTTACAAACAGCATCATATCCACCCTTATCTCTCACGACCGCGAAAAGATTAACCAAATCCACAGGATGGCCCTTTCCAAGCATTGGATAGAGTGTCCAAAAACCACCGTCAAGCGCACACACCCCTTTCAATAACGATTTACAAAGTCAGTGAACCGACATTTAAACTTGCTATCAGATTGTATATGTCCACTGCAACATTTTGGAACTCATTAGGCTCCAAACTTTTTACTGGGGTTTGAATGCCAATCTAGTTCACACCCAACATCCACAATCATCAAGCAAACAGTCATTTAACCCCTAATTCCAAACCCTAAAAACAAGTTAATCATCCTCTTCTAATCCTCACAACAAAACCAGTAAAGAACTGAAATTGTCACCAAAAAACCCCTAATGGGTTCAAGTAAGTTAGAAATCAAGCATCTTGTTAAGAAAAGCATCAACATTCTTTGGCGGGAAAATGATCGATTTAGGGTTTTGAACTCCCTAGAAGAATTCTCATCCCGCGTCTCTAAATGTAGATTATGAAAAACAAAATAGTAAAGGGACTAGAATAGAAATTTTGAACAAATACAGACCCAATTATTCAAATATTCATAAAGAGTATTCCTTTACCTTTAGGGACTAAAAAAGCAAATAGAGAAACATACCAGAAATTTTGTGGGCTCCTTCTCTTTTATCTTTTTCTTACCCCTTTGCCCTCTCTTTTTTTATATTTATTTTAAGAACTCTTTATGACAGT
Source organism: Erythroxylum echinodendron (assembly GCA_027575705.1). Lineage (NCBI taxonomy): Eukaryota > Viridiplantae > Streptophyta > Magnoliopsida > Malpighiales > Erythroxylaceae > Erythroxylum > Erythroxylum echinodendron. The sequence continues at coordinate 25,242,595 of JANZXR010000009.1, read as the reverse complement.
GAAAGAGCCATTGGAAATAGGGGTGTAGATTGAATTGAAATGGTGGGTATGGAAGACACCTATTTATAGTGCTCATGATGAACTAACCTTAGTTAATTTTGAACCATAGGGTTGGGTTAAGGTTTTGGTTGATTGTTGAGAGATTGGAGATGTGTGTGTAACTTTTAAAGGAAAAATATTTAAAAAATATATGCTTGTTAATGTTTTTGTTCATTATAAAGATTATGTTGGATTTGGAAAACCTAATTTACCTGGTATGTTTTTGGTTTTATTATTATTATTATTTATTATAAATTAAAATTTTAAAATCTTTTTTTTAAGTTTATAATTCTTATATGACTTCTTTTATTATATTTTGTTAGTTTATCATTTATTTATAACTTAAAGCTTATGTATTTTATCTTTTTAGATCAAAAAATAAACTGATAAAACTTAAAATTTATATTGAATTTAGCATTATTTTTTATGTGTAAGTCTTTATAAATTACTCATCATCATCATTATTAATACCCAGTTGAAATACCTCTGAGTTGCGGGATTTAAAAAGATCTGATAATACTCAGCCTTATTCCTATACAATAGAGAGGTTGTTTCCAATAATCTTTATAAATTATTATGTGGGGATAAAGCTGTATAATATCAGACCTTTCCTAACTTGACATTTTAGCGAAACTACCACTGGGTCGTTTTTGAAATATCTTTATATTTTTTACAGTTTATACTTTTTAAGTTATTTTTCACAATAATTTAATAAGAGGCTTGTAGGTGTTGAACTGTTGGATGTAAAGGATGGTTTTTAAAAGTAAATGGAGAAGAAATTGTACTCGTTTGAAATTTATACTTGGTGGTTAAGGAAACTCTTGGTTTATTATAATGGGTCTGTTTATTTTTGACGATTATTATAAATCTTTAACTTAACAATAATTGATAGATTTTAGTGAAAATCACTGCTAAATAAAAAATTATTTTAAAATTTGTGCCTTTATTTTTATATTATTAATATTTTGTTGAATATATAATCTTATTAAAAGAGATAAAGTCGAAAATGCAATGATAAGAGACAAATTAAAAGTGACTAATATCAATAAAAAATTGAGAGAAACAAGATTTAAGTAGTTTGAACATATTAAAAGAAGATATCTTGACTCTCTTATGAGAAGATTCAAGAAGATTGTATTTAGGAACTGCAGGAGGAAAAAAAGGAAAACTTAGTAAGAGCTGAAGGGAGGTGATAAAAAAATTAATTGGCTCTGTTGAAACTTGCCGAGGACGTGACCCTTAATAAAAAGACTATGGTATATTAGGGTATAGATAATGAATCTCTCGTAGAAAGGTTCTTCACTTTTTCACAAGTCTTTTAAACATTTTTTTTCGAATCTTATATCTTGTATTTAACCTAAATTTTTAATAATAATACTTAACTCTTAGTTATTTAGCCTAAACATTTCCTTAGTCTAAACAGTATCTTATAATGATTTGTTTGTTTCATTTATTTATTTATCTTCTTTCTTGTGTATTTATTTACTTATTTTATCTTTTATTTCTATTCGTTATATTGTTCTATATTTATTTTATTACTTATTTTTATATTTCTATTTTTACATATTTATTTAATAATAAATCATAATAATTTATATTTCACATAGGTCTACTAAAAACAGTCTCTCTATTAGTTATAGTAGAAACTATGTATTTTTTGACCTCTCCAAGTCCTAAATTCAGCGATACTTTTATTAAGATATTATTGTTATTGTTGTTGTTTCACTTTTCGCTAACCATGTAATTATTTTTTAAAGATATGTTTTTATGATTTAATCTTTTTTTACTTTATTCCTTTAATTTTAAAACTTATTAAATTTTTATATATTTCATTATAAATTAAAGAAGACTGCAATTACTGTTAAGTATTTCTTACAAAAAGTACAGCTAAAAATGTAATTTGCATCTCAAAGTTTTACAAAAACCTAAATAAATATCTGCCATTATCTATGGTACTACTTTGCACCATAATATTACTAAAATAATACACATTGTATCGTATATTACTAAAATAATACTTATTGCATCCTAAAAATGATAACAGACATCGTGGTAAGCATTTATTTAGACATTTTGAGAAAAAAAAAGGATAATAAATTTAAAATTTTATGACCTCCTTGTTTTTACTTTGGTTTTTGATCATTAAATATGTTTGAATTTTTAGTTTTCGTTATTAGTTTTATTTTATTTCAATTTTCATATCTTATGAAAATTATAAATTTTGGTTTTCGTTTTCTATTCCTTTTTTTTGTCATAATCTGATTTACCATGAATTACATATATATTATTTAATTATTTACTATTAATTAACAATATGAATTATGAATAGTTTGATTTAATTTAATTCATAATTAGTTTAAATTTTACAAAATAAAATAACATTAATTTAATAAATACTTAATAAATATAATTTAGATTCAAAATATCTTTTAAACATATAAATTTCAATTATGTATTAACAATAATTATCAATTTATAGAATACAATCTTAATTTTTAAAGTATCTATTTTAATAAAAGATCATAATTTTTACTTTTATTTTATTAATAAATATTATATATGAGAATAAAAATAATTTTATTTAATTCATTTATTCATAAAATTAATTTGTTTTAAAGTTTTGTTTAATATTCATTTATTATTAGTAATTAAAATATTATTACATTTTAAAAATAAGAAATAAAAACTAAAAATCAAAACAAAAAAACATAAGTGAAATTAAACATTCTCTTGATTTTTTTATTTTAGTGCTTGAATTTTTTAATTTTTTAGTTAATTGTTCAAAAATTTTAAAATAAAATAATTTAAAAAGTTTATTTCCATTAACATTTTTATTGATACGCCTGACTTACTAACATAAAGATTGATATTGGGAGAGATTGCAAGTACCTTGCTGGGTATGAAAGCGTTAGCCTACTCTCAAGCCAAATCAAAGACTGTGTGTAAAACTGGGCAGAATGTAGTTTGATTTGTCTCAAGAAGGGCTCAAAGATTTTGATTTTTATAGTTTAGAGTGAGAGATCGGTCCTTTTTTCAGTTGTTAGTCGGGCAAAAAAGAGCATGCAAGTAAGAGAGAGCTCTTTTTTTGTTATTGCATTTCAAATACATATTCACTAATGTGTTTTTCACAACATAAAAACTATATTGATGAAAAAGAAAAGTCACATATCCTTTTTAAATATCAATTTTTGCGTTGTTTCATCAATCACATTAATAAGATGTTTACGAAGACACTATTTTAAACTGAATTGTCTAACTTTTAAAAATTAAAACATTTGATTGAAAACTTTAAAATTTTGTATACTAAAATAATTTTTTTAAAATTATACTTTCAACTTTGTTAATATACAAAAAAATATCATTTAAAGATGATTGTTTGTGACTACTATTAAGAATTTAGCCTTATTGTTAGCATACTATTTATAAATCACCATCTAAATCATAGTCAAGAAAATTTCTTTTACTTACATTTTAACTAAAGTGAGGAACATGGACATGTTGTAATTACCAAAAGTTGGTAGTAGGAACAACCTGGCTCTACTCTTTTTTCTGCTGAAAATATCATGAGATGTTATTTTGATATATTAATTGGAATTATTTCTTTTGTTTTGGATATATTTTGGTGTTTAAATATAAAAATTAATGTTTATTTTATTTTAGAAGATAGAAAGTAGAGATTGCAAACATTATTGGTGAAAAATCGCAAATTTTATGAAAAATGGATAATGGATAAGGTGGGATCATACATAACGTCAGATTAATTAAAAAACATCTTTCCATCCCTATTATGTAGGAATTTGGATTTGTTTTAGATAAGAATCTCTACAAGATAAGATTAAACTAGGTTTAAAAAAAGGAAAGCAAGAAGAGTATTTTCTTTTTTTTGGTTCTCTCAATCTTTCATCTTTCTTCTATTTTTGATGCTGGAATAAAATTCATGTGTAACTAAATTCAAATATTTTGATATAAGAGGATTCAAAATTCTAGTTATAACTAATGATATAAAAACTAGACCAAACCGGTCAGTTCAACCAAGTTAACTGCAAATCGGACTGGTTTCCAGTTCAATTTCTACTTTTAACCGTTGGAAATTAAAACCAGCCAGTTAAATAATAAATCGGCCAGTTTCCTCTGAACCATTAACCAGATGTATCTTCTTCTCTTACGCCCAAACAACAAATCAGTATAAAAAGATGAGATTTTTGTGCGATTGACATTTGAGAAATCAACCCATTGTAGTGAAAACTAATTTGGAACCAAGATTGGGCAAATGGGTAGCTGAGTTTGGCACTAAAAACTAGAACAAAAACTCGAAATAGGTTGAGAGATTTCTTGAGGCATCAAATGCAATCTTCACTCTAATAAACCATGGAAGAGGGAGAATTGAGTAAGAATTGCTGAATTAACTGTCATGGATTAGCATTATCTTATCACAATTATATCTTTGATATGTGTTTGTATTATTTGGGCCATTTATGGGATGGAAATTATATTACTAATCTTACCATGGGCTCTTGGATCTATTCGTAAATTTCACCTAAGCCTTCCCATTGGGTTTATGGTCCACTAAAATGTGTTTTGCTTTAACCTAATTGATGCATTCTTGAAGGTTATCTTCTAGCTTGTTGCGGCGTTTTTTGATGGCATTATAGTGGTGAGTGTAAGAAATTGGTGAGTTGGATTCAACAAACCCAGGTATTCTATCTTCTGTTGTGTTTGGATTTTGTGTGGCTGAGAACCATGGTTTCCAGTCAACATTCAATACCTTTAGCAGGTAATTTTTCAATTATATCGTTTATACATGCTTCAAAGCTATAGAATTTGGTTACTATCTTTGTTAAAATTTCCATCAATCTGTATTAGAGCCAAATCCATAAGTTTTGAAGTTGTTATTTTCATTCTTCATTCTTACACACACACACACACACACACACACACATATATATATATATATATATGTATATATATTAATTTTCGTATTATTTTATATCCATTTTTGTAAACTATTATTAACAATGGGTATGTTGTTTTTCTGAGTATAAATACATCATATGTTGTTTATATATGCATTAATATGTGTTTTAGACAAGCTTTTGCAACAAAATTGTTGAAATCAGTGGGTTTTTCGTAATACCATTCATGGATAAAACCTTTTGTTCTCACATCTCCTTTTGGGTGAGTTTTTATTGTTAAAATAGGTCTTATAGATCATTTAATCTTTGGAAGAGGAGCAAAATCCCTCAAACATGGTTGAAAATGGCTTTCCCGATGGTTAGAAAGAGTTGGTTCGGGCCATGGATAATTCATGGGTCGTTTGACCCATCTGGAGGTTGAAGATGAATTATTTACAGCTTAGTCATGATAGCTTATTTACAATTCTGCCATGTCCTATTATTTACAGCTTTGCCATGACATCTTATTTACAGTTTTGCCATCTTAAGTGATTTACAGCTTTGCCATTAATAACAATAATGACAATGTTAAAATATGTATATACATTGTTAAATATTAAAATTGTGATGTCATTATTTTAGGGATTTTTAGGCACGATTTATTTATAATTTAATTATATATTTTATCCAATTACAAGATATCTTAGCCATATTTTGGATAACTTTTATGTACTTTTTAACTAGTTATATTTTATTTAATATAAAAATATGTTATATTTTATCATGTTTTGGATATAATCAAATATTGTATGCTTATGAACTTGCCTCTCGTAAGTCTAGGCATTTGAATATTTTTGTCGATATATATATTTTAAGTTTATCAATTTTTACTAAGATCTATACGAGCAATGAAGTTATCCTATCGATAAATTCATTGTTTGGTAGGATGCCTAGATTAGTGAAGAGAATATATTGAATGTTATGAATCGACACAATTTTACTATCTTAGTGATAGTCGATTGATGTATTTCATTGTAATATTTAATGTATTGCTCTTGCTTGTGAATAAGTATATTTTTAATGCTTAATGGACTCTAGCATTCTAAGATCACTTTTGTGGATCATTTTGAGAAAGTTAGAGAAAGAACGAATAGCATGATCCTGTGTTACATGCATATTCATGTTGCTTTTATGGTTTTTTCTTGAGCTTTGAGCAATCCTTAATTCTTTGCCATTTTGAAGCTTAATGGGACTAATCACATGAATCTCTCATGATGAACTTAACTGTTATGAAATTGGATATGGCTTTTAGAGAAGACTCTCCACCTAAACTTGATAATGAGTCTTCTATTAATGATAAGAAGCTTTATGATGAATGAGAGTACTCGAATCAGCGTTGTTTGATGATCATGAGGTATCATATGGAGGACTCTATATGTGCTAACATTCCAAAAACTAAGAATGCCAAGGAATTTCTTGAGGCCATCAATAAGAAATACAATAAATATCTCTAAGAATGAAAAGAATGAACTCATGAGCACTTTGCATTCCACGATTTATGATGGTGTTAATGGGAATAGAGAGCATATCAACAAACTTATGGCTTGTTATCATAAGATTAAGGCAATCGGTATAGAGCTCGATGAGGAATATATTGTGTGGTTTATCATGGGGTCTCTTCCATCTCAGTTTGATTCCATTAGGTCAAGCTACAATGCTCAGAAAGAGCAATGGACCATAGAGGAGATGACTACTATTCTTGCAAAGGAGGAGGATGATATGAGACAGGGAAGGGCAAGAAGTGTGACAATGGTTACAAACCAGAATTACAATGGCTAAAAAAGGAAGTTTCTACCAAAGAATACCAATTACAATAAGCCTTTTAAGAAACAAAATGCGAGTAACAAAGGGAATGAAAAAGGAGCAATCTTAGCTTCAAATGTTTCCAAGATTGAGGGTTTCAAAGGAAAATGCAATTACTGCCAGAAGTTTGGGCACAAGAAGACAGATTGCAGGAAGCTTAAGGCTTAAATTGGAAAAGAAAGGAGATGACAAACAAAAGGAAACCAAGTACTGTGGAGTAGTATGTATACATGGGAGACGATACAAGAACCAAAGTTGATTTTTTGGGGACAATCAAGTTACAACTTACCGCAGGACATTTTTTGGAGTTATATAAAATTGCTTACATACTTTCAATTAGGAGGAATTTAGTTTCAATATCTGTTTTAAAACATAACTGGTTGTAGTTTTCATTTTGGATATGAAAAATTGACTTTGTTTCGTGACTCTACTTTGATTGAAATGGATTTTTGTGTGGTAAAATTTACAAGCTTGATTTAGTAGATGTGCCTCTTCTTATTACTTCTTCTTCTGCTATTAATATTGTTGCCACCATAGAAAGGTTGAGGTTAAATGAAAAATCTTCTATTTTATGGCACAAGCGATTAGGCCATATTTCCAACTAAAGAATGAAATATTGATGAAGGATGAGATTTTACAAGACCTTGATTTCTCAGATTTTGGTACTTGTGTTGATTGTATAAAAGGAAAGTTAACTGCAAAGGTTAGAAAAACAAAAGTTGATAGGTACAAAGAATTACTTGGGTTAATTCATACTGATATTTGCGGGCCTTTTACACCCTCTGTTATGAGTGTTTACAAATATTTTATCACCTTCATTGATGATTTTTCCCGTTATGGTTTTATTGAACTCATCCTTGAGAAGTCTGATTCTTTGGAAGCCTTTAAAGCATTTAAAGCAAAATTGGAACTTCAACAAGGGAAAAATATCAAAGTAGTTTATTTTGACAGAGGTGGTGAGTTTTATAGTAGATATGATGAGATAGGACGTAATCCTGGACCTTTTGTAAGATACTTACAAGATTGTGGTATTGCTACTCGACGCATAATGCCTGGTACACCTTAACAGAATGGAATTGTAGAAAGGAGAAATTGTACACTTCTTGACATGGTACAATGTATGTTAGTAAACTCTTCCTTGCCAGAGTATCTATGGGGTGATGCTTTGAAAACTGCAGCTTATATTTTGAATCAAATGCCCAATAAATCTATTCCTAAGATTCCTTATGAGTTGTGGTCACAGAAGAAATTGACTTTGCATCATTTTCATGTTTAGGGTCGTAAAGCAGAAGTGAGACCTTACAATTCGTAATCTAAGAAACTTGATCCTAAGACTATCAGTGGCTGCTTTATTAGTTATTGTGTAGGATCAAGGGGCTCTAGATTCTATTGTCCATATCATACCACCAAGGTCATTGAATCAAATTGTGCTGTTTATTTTTAGGATGATATTGGAATAAGCTAATGTCTAGAGAAATTGTATTTAAAGAACACCCAATCATTATTCCTGTACATGTCGCTTTCGCTCCAACAATTGACCCTATGGTTGATCAAGATTCAATAGCCATTCAAGATGATCCTGGAGCATGTAGCACAAGAGGATCTAGTTATTGCCACTAAAAATATGTCTTTGCAGAGATCAGAAAGGTTTCGTAGACTTGCAATATCAAGTGATTATTTAGTATACTTACAAGAAAATGAGTTTGATATAGGTGACTTTTTAGATCCAACTACCTACAAAGAACCCATCTCTAGTTCTCAGTCTAAATTTTGGGTGGACGATATGAATGATGAGATGGATTCTATGTCACTAAATAAAGTGTGGAGTTTGGTAGAATTGCCGAAAGGTTGTAAGCCTATTGGATGAAAATGGGTGTTTAAAACCAAGTGTGATGCCAAAGGTCAAGTTAAGAGATATAAAGCGAGGCTAGTAGCCAAAAGCTATAGCCAACGAGAAGGTATTGATTACATAAAGACCTTTTCTCCTGTTTCTACTAAAGATTCTTTACAAATTATTATGGCAATTGTAGCTTATTTTGATCTTGAACTTCATCAAATGGATGTGAAAACAACTTTCTTAAATGGAGAATTAAGAGAAGATGTTTACATGACTCAACCAATTGGTTTTGAGGTTGTTGGGAAAGAAAACATGGTTTGTAAGCTCCAAAAGTCAATATATAGGTTTAAACAGGCTTCAAGGCAATGGTACATCAAGTTTGATGAAATTGTTACTGGTAACGGTTTCAAAGAAAATATTATTGATCAATGTATATATATGAAGATTAATGGGAGTAAGTACAAATTTCTGGTTTTATATATTGATGACATCTTGCTTGCTACTAATGACACTGGCATATTGATTGAGACAAAACAATTATTGTCTGATCATTTTGATATGAAGGATCTTGGTAAGGCATCGTATGTTTTGGGTATACAGATTCTTCATGAAAGAAAAAATGGTTTCCTTATATTAGGGTGATAAGTTCTCTAAGTCCCAATGTCCTTGAAATGATATTGAGAGAGATAAAATGAAAATAGTCCCTTATGCTTTAGTTGTTGGCAACCTTATGTATGTTTAAGTACGCACACGTCCTGATATTGCCTTTGTTGTAGGTGTGCTTGGTAGATATTTGAGCAATCCTGGACAAAGTCACTGGAAAGCAGCTAAAAAGGTCTTAAGGTATCTTCAGGATACCAAGGATCTTATATTGACATATCGGAACACTGATACTCTTGAAGTAGTTGGCTTCGGTGATTTTGATGATGCAGGCTGTATGGATGATAAGAAATCTATGTCTAGATACATTTTTATGATGGCAGGAGGAGCTGTTTCGTGGAAAGGTGTCAAACAGGCACTTACAGCTTTTTCGACTATGGAGGCAGAGTATGTGATATGTTATGAGACTACTTGTCATACAATATGGTTGTGGAACTTTATTTCAGCATTAGGAGTTGTGGACTCCATATCAAGGCTGCTGAAATTATATTATGATAATTTTGTAGCTATATCTTTCTCTCAAAATACTAGGAGCACCTCTCGCTCTAAAAATATTGACATTAAGTTCTATTTTGTTAAAGAGAAAGTTGCATAGTCTCTGATTACTATTTAGGACATGCCTATGAGCAGTATGTTAGCAGACCCACTAATTAAAGGCTTACCTATTTGTATTTTTAAGGAACATGTCTCTAACATGGGAATGTTAAGAGCCTAGTTTTCTTTGTTTCAGTGGGAGTTTTCTTTGTTTATGCATGTTTTATAAGGATTGTTTAAATTTTATATGGACGTGCATATTGTGAATATATTGTCACTATTTATGACATATTGTAACTTTACATTCTAGATGAGTGACAGATTGATGACATTTATTTATGATGAATTCATATTAATGTTATTGTCATGCTTTTGGATTAATAACATCTATATATATACGATTCATACATCCTATCGTTATGTTGATTATGTATGTTTGGTTTGCTATGATTACGCTGTCCAAGTGGGAGAATGTTTAATTAATTGTTATGGACTAGCATAATCTTATCACAATTATATCTTTGGTATGTGTTTGTATCATTTAGAACATTTATGGGATTGACATTATATTACTAATCTTACCATGGGCCCTTGGATCCATTCATAAATTTCATCTAAGCCTGCCCACTGGGTTTATGGTCCACTACAATGTATTTTGCTTTAACCTAATTGGTGCATTCTTGAAGGTTGCCTTCTAGCTTGTTGTGGGGTTTTTTGATGGCATTGTAGTGGTGTGTAAGAAATTGGTGAGTTGGATTTAACAAACTCAGGTATTTTATTCTATGTTGTGTTTGGATTTTGTGTGGCAGAGAACCATGGCTTCCAGTCAACTTTCAACATTTTTAGCAAGTAATTTTTCAATTATATTGTTTATACATGCTTCAAAGCTATAGAATCTGGTTACTATCTTTGTTAAAATTTCCATCAAGGATGACAACCACAACAACTCGACTTTTATCACCATCTTCAACAACACTACATTTCTAGAAAAAATGAGTATTGATCTTAACTAAATCTTAGAACAAAAAGAAAGAAGAATAACTAAATCTCGGAACAAAAAGAAAGAAGAACCCAAAATCCAAGTTATCTTTAAGGAAATGAGAGGTATAGTTAGCGAAAGCAGAAAATTTCTTGGCAGGGTTGATAGGTTTAGGGTTAAAGTGGAGCTGGGTTTGGTTACGGGAGAGGAAAAATAAAAGTTTAGAGATGGTTGTAAATGTTTTTGATAAAAGGGTTAACATGGACGGTAGTGCTTGGCTATAGAGAGGAAAAAGAAAGTTGTGCAGAGCTGCTTGCAAATGCTTTTCATAAAAACTGGAATTTTAATATTGGGAGAAGAAAAGGATGATGGGACGTGAGGATAGAAATTAAGAGTAAGGATGTCAATGGCCCGGGCTGCCCCTGAGTCGGTCCGTGGCCCGATGGGCCATGAGTGGGTAGGATCGGGCCGGTCTGTCTTTTTTAATAAAAATTTACAAAACGACGTCGTTTTGGAAGTAACGACTAGGCCACAAGCTGGCATGCCTAACTTTGGCCCATGGCTCGGTCAACCCGGGCCAAAAGCAGGCAGGGCCGAGTCAGGTTTGACATCTCTAATTAAGAGGATGTAGTTTCACGTTACATCTATAAGCAATATTTACAAGTTAGTTTTCATATTTTTATACCATTCTTATGTTGCTTTTCTTTTCCTTTTTACATTAACTTATGTTCTCTTTAAAAAAAATTTATTTTTAATTAAAAAATAAATTTTCTTAAATTTTAGTTACAAAATATTGAAAAATTTCAATTACACACCATATAAATATTAATAGACTAATAAAATATAACTAAAATTATAATTTAATTTAATTTAATTCTTAAATTTGAATTAATTAATTTAATGTAATTAATTAATAATTTAAAATAATTATAATAAATTATTAATTTGCATCAAATTTAATTAGTTCAAATAAATTTAAAAATTGAGTTAGATCATCATATAAGTAAAATCTAACACTATTTTTTTAAGTGAAATCTAAAAAAGGGATTGTTTTGAAAAATAAAAATTATTTGAGTATAGTAGAAAATTTAATGTAAATACTTTGAATGAAAGTGTGACTTACAATTCTTTAAATAAAATTGCAGAATTTGAAAATTTTGAGAATAATGAGACATAACCTCCTTTAATAATATAATTTTAATTTTTATTATTTTTAAGTTTTATATTAGACTCAAATTTAGTTTGAATTATTAAATTTTATTTATTATAAGTACATATATAATAATAGGCATTGTCTTATTTTTTATTTCAATAAAATAATTTATTTTTACTTACTCTTATATTTTTTATTTTTATTTATTATATGTCAGTTTTATAACGGTTTAATACTGGTTAAACCTTTAAATCTTAAACTTTTCCTTTAATCGATTCAATGTTGTTGGGTTAGTCATGGTTGCATGCATCACATGATTCTGACACCATGACAACCCGAAAATCACAGAATCTCATATGCATGTAAGGATATGTAAAGAACATGAAATAATAAAACTTTTTACCTTATGTATCTCCTCCTTTCTTGTTTCTTCTCCTTGTTTGGATTTTTGCAAACACCAAACCCTTCCTTAATCCCAAGAACACGCAAAGAAAGAAGATGAAACAATGTGTAAGGGTTTTAGAACACCAAACTTGATGAATTCAAGTAGATGTTCAATATGGAAGGTAGATCAAAGTTATCTTGCATGTGCGTAAGATTTATACAACAATTGCATAAATTTGCATGAAGATAACTCAAGAACACTTCTCACTCTCTCTAGAACTCTTCTAGAACTTTTTCTCTATCAATTGAGTGTGTAGGAAGTGAAGGAATCTTGTGCATATAAGTGAGGAACTCACTTATATGTCACTTTGCAGCTTCTGTCACGATCGTGGCCTTACTGGTTGTGGCATGCCTCACCTTAGGCCACGATTGTGGCCTGCTTAAAATAGGCCATACACACTTGTTTTTCATTCGATCTTTTATGTGTGTGACCCTTAAGTTCCTGGCTATTTTAGGCACTTGAATTAACTCTTAATTCAAGCACATCATGGAACCCACATCATGAAGGGTTCCATGATGTCTATTTGCCGGAATATAAATGGATTAACACACAAACTCTTTGATAGTTAATTATCCAACTTATGAACCTTTCCATAGACAATTACCATGCAATTCATCCTTTCACCATATTATACCCCATTTAGTTCGGAGTATGGGCTATGTGTCAACTCTCACTAGACTGACTACTGCACATTTAGTCCAAGTGATGTTAGTTCTTGTCCTGGGATCTCATTACTCTGTGTGTCATTGAAGACTCTTTTTATGACACATAATTGCTCTGGCCAGAGACTCCCAAGCAATGACTCCGATAAGAGGCCGTAGGTTTCATCTCCTTCTATCAAGAGTGGTGAATCTTTTATTGGCTACCCAATTATCTTCGAATACAAATAGTTGTACCTAATTACTACCCTAAAAGCGACCTCGTCTTAAGGTAACAAGGAATGGTGTCAAAGCACAGGATTTATATTCAAGATATCCTTAAGTACCTCAAGGCTAAGGATGTTTGCACCATTGCTATGATGAGATTAATCATTGACATTCGATAGATCATCCATATGATAATCCCATAGCTGGTCATCCAAAGTACTTATCACTCTTAGTAAGCATCCATATATTAACTCTAAACATCTCATGCTTACAGTTTATGAGATCCACTGCTTAATCAAATTAAGAAGTATAATATGTGCTAGTTTTTCTGGATTAATAATGTCCTGTCTTATTAATCCTATGACTAGGGATTATTTAGATACTAACATAATTGCATATGATAGGAATCTCATTATCATGATTTCCTTCATGTTATGTTGTGTATCATGGATTTCATTAATTTGATTTAAGATTAATATCAATTCATATATAAATGAATTTCAAATCAATGAAAAAGGCCTTTTGCTTTATTAATCAAAATAAAGTTTGTACAAAAGTGCTAAAGGTGATTGCCTTTAGAGCACTACTCTAACAGATGTCCGGTCCAGTTTTTAAAACATTGGTTATAACTTTGTGAGGTTTTTTTCTAAACTTGTATTCATGTTTTACTTCACATATTTCTTCTTTTAAGCTCTTATATTTGATGAATAATTAATATTGATTGATCTGACAAATTAATTTGATGTCGATTATTCTATAGTTATCCATGAATTCAATTATTTGCAATTGTCATGAAGGATTGGTAACAAATATATTATTTATGAATTTGCATATTTAATTTATGATAAACAAAAAACTAATTTGAATAACTGTAGCTATCTCAATTATTTAATTTAGGGTTTAGTCTTTCTTACTAAGCTTATTGTTATTATTTAATTGATATGGAATGTTATCATACTCAGTCAATTGATGGTAAATTTTTGTTTGGATGTAGGGTTTGAACCATTTAACTTAGGAAAATTTAGACTTATTATAACTATACTAATATGTTTCAGACTAATTGCTTAAATAGTGACAATTATTTTGCATAAATCAATGATCAATGTTAAAATTAGATGAGATCTTTCTCTTGAATCGAAGGTAAGTACTCTTAAATTTCTCACTTTTATATTTAGTTGATTTATTTTGAATTCTTGTTAATTTGAGGTAGCTAGTTATCATCATCATTACACCCAGTCTGAATCTCGCACCACTGCAGGGTCTGGGGTGGTTTGATAGTACACAACCTTACCCTTATAGAATAGAGAGACTGTTTTCGGTAGACCACATGCAAATGTGACATGACATGAAAAAAAGTTGATGCAGGTTAAAAAGAGTAAAGAAATAAAACTAAAAATAAATAAATAAAATAGAATACCCAATATGATGCCAAGATCTGCTAATACTTGATAAGTTGTAAAGTACAACTCTTCATATCTCGAGTTGTGTTAGGGATCCTTGCTCAGTAGCCATGTGAGTATGAACAATCCAAAGGTATCGGATGGCCTCAAATGACCTTTCCCCAGACATTAGAGCTGAAAAGCCAAGTTATAAGACAGAAAGACTTGTCCACGAATTGCAACTAGAAAAGACAGATTGGAAACTAGGGTTAGACTTCCTAAGCTGTAGATTCGTCATAAGAGCTTTACAGTAAATGAACCCCAATAACTACCACGATTGTTTTGGTGCACTTTAAAGGATATCCTTTACCCTTATCCTAGCATGCCAGAATTTTCTATTTCTGGCCAATTCTTCGATAAGGGCCAACTCTGTCATATCCTTCTTAATCACTTCCCTCCAGTTCTTATTTAGCCTTCCTTTTCTCCTCTTGCATTCACTAAGGGTTATTTTCTCATAGCGTCACACAAAAGCATCAGGCGTCCTGCTCACATGCTCAAACCACTTAAGCCTAGTCTCTCACAACTTGTTGGCAATACTAGCCACCTATAGTTTGTCTCTCACCATATGATTTCAGACCTTCTAGTAATGTCACATATCCACCGGAGCATTCGCATCTTGGCTACCAACAACTTACTTGTATGTCCATGTTTGGTGAGCCAATACTCTGCCCTATATAAAATGGTTGGCCGAATCACCATTCTATAAAATTTTCCTTTAAGCTTTAATAGAATCTTCTTATCACATAAGACCCCTGATGCGCTTCGCCATTTGACCCACTCAGATCTGATACAATGGACTATATCAACATTGATATTACCATCACTTTGAATGATAGACTCGAGGTATTTAAAACTTAATTTTTGTGGTATGACATCAGTACCAATTGCTACGACCACCTTATGGACCATTTGGCTTTTTGAAAAGTTGCATTCTAAGTACTTCGTCTTAGTCCTGCTCATTTAGAAAACTTTAGACTCTAACGTTTCTCTTCAGCATTCTAACTTGAAATTGACCCCCTTCCTAGTCTCATTCACGAGGACAATATTGTCAGCAAATAATATACACTAAAGTACCTCTCCTTGAATATGTTTGGTAAGCTCATCTATCACTAATGCAAACAGAAAAAGGCTTAAAGCGGAGCCTTGTTGTAGCCCAATATCAATAGAAAAAGTTTCTGTGTCGCCTCTTATCGTTCATACTCTCGTAATTGCTCCTTCATACATATCCCTAATTACGATTATATAGGTTATAGGAATTCGCTTTGCCTCCAAACACCTCCATAAGATTTCCCGAGAAACCCTGTCATATGCCTTTGCTAAATCAATAAAAACCATATCCAAATTTCGTTTTTGTTCCCTGTAGCATTTCATTAGCCTACAGAGGAGATGTATCGCTTTTTTCATGTACCTACAAGGCATAAAGCCAAATTGGTTGGCCAATATAAAAGCTGCTCTCTAGACTCTCATCTCAATCACCTTCTCCCATAGCTTTATGGTATGACTTAGTAGTTTAATGCCTCTATATTTGTGACAATGTTAGATGCCTCCTTTGGTCTTGTATAATGGAATCAACCTACTCAATCTCCATTCATCCGACATTTTGACTGACTCGAGGATTACATTAAAAAGTTGAATTAGCCACTCAGTACGGACAACTCCTATTCACTTCCATACGTCTCTAGGGATCTCATCCGGCCTTATTGCCCTTTTACTCTCCATCTTCCTCAAAGCCTTTGTAATTTCTTCCCTTGTGACCCTTTCACACTGAGACTAGTTATGAAAATGTTCCAAGATGGAGGGGTCACCTAACTCTATGTTGTCCAAGATGCCTTTATTATATAGGCCAAAAAAGTATCTCTGTCATCTACTCTTGATGGCGTGGCCTTTATGAGTACATGCCCTGCTTCATCTCATATACAACAGACTTGGTTGAAATCTTTCATCTTATTTGCCCAATCTCGTGCCAACTTGAAAATTTTTTGTGCTCCCCTGTTAATATCCAAACTCCTATACAAAGTCTCGCAAGCTTTACCTTTAGCTACTGAAATTGTCTTCTTTGCCCTCTTATTTTTCAGTTTATACCTTACTCTATTAGTTTCCTACTCTACTCTGTTGTACTAGCTAATAGAGATTTGTATGCTCTCTTTTTTGCCTTCACTGTTCCCTAAACCTCTTCCGACCACCACCAAGATTCTATCTGCCCACCCCACGACCCTTGAGAAACTCCTAGGAGTTTTATGGCCATTTTTTTTACTAAGGGAGCTACTCCCTCTCACGTCTGATTAGCATCCCCTCACACGGATCATGTGGCTCCATACTGGATTCGAGTCATAAATTGTTCCACCATGTCCCCTTTTAGATTCCACCATCTAATTTAATGACACCATTTAGTAAATTGTTGCGTCCTCAATCCCTTCACTTCTAGATCCAAAACCAACAATCTATGCTTAGTTGCTAACCATGCAACCGAAAGTACTTTGCAATCTTTGCACCATGCTCTGGCTCTCCTCCTGATAAGGAAATAACTAATTCGTATCTTGGTCGTGCTACTCTTAAACGTCACCAGGTGCGCCTCTTTTTTCTTAAATAAGGAATTTGCTAACACTAACTCAAACTCTACGACCATGTCCAATAAAGCATTCCTACTTCTATTTCTAATGCCATATCCGAAGCCTCCATGACTCCTTGTATATCTGTCTTAAACAGTACCTATATGCCCATTAAAATTACCTCCTAAGATAACCTCCTCAGTATTAGGGATTTGCTGGATCACTCCATGCAGCATCGCCCAGAATAAACGTTTTTGTTGTTCGTCTAAACTAGCTTGAGGTGCATATGCACACACTAAATTGAGAACACCATTGCTAATAATAATCTTAGGCATCATAATTGTAACATCCCGTTACCTTTGGGAGGTTAGAATAGTAAATATGAGTGATAAATGAGAGCTTAAATGCATTTTTCATGCTCATGCATAATATGAAATACAAATACACTTGAATAGTGAAGGTTTTGCACATGAAAATAATTGTACATGCATTCATGAATGATTCCGGGTATATTTGGACTGAGTTGTGATTTTTGGAAAAAAATTGTGAATTTGGAATTTATTTATTTTTTTAAAATTTTATTGACTAGTGGAATTAATCTATTTGTGAATTTTGGTAAATTTTGGGTCTATTTTGGAATTTATAGAGTATTATGGAAAATAGGAAAAAGAAGAGAAGAAATCAAATGACGATTTGGAGAGAGTTGGATTGTAAAGATGAGAGTTAAAAGGGGTTAGTTTCAAAAGAAACTAAGTTAGAACTTAGACATTAGGAAAAGTGACAAGTGTAAAGTTTGCCTTTATTATTTGTTAGAAGTAAGTTTGAGTAATCCAAGAGTTAAAACGAGGATTTGTTCTTTTCCTAAGTTATTTCCTTGTTATCATCTTCTCCAAATTTCTTCCCATACACAGAGTTTTCCATCAAACTCCTTCTGAGAGTTAACCTTGATTTTTCATATCCCTCACCACTTCCTCTACTACTAAGTGTTTCTTCTGCCTTAAGAAAAACTAGAAGTTGATTGGTGTTCACAGGGGTTTATGTAATTTTTGTATGGAGTTAGTGCTTAAAGATAGTTAAAGCTTTTGGAGTCTTCAACAACTAAGTAGGGAATAAAATTGTTAGAGTTGCGGATTTTTGAAATAAAGTTGATGAATTTATGGTCAGTGCATGATCATAGCATTTACGTATAATTATATTCTTGAACATTGTGTTAAGGGGAAAAAAAATAGGGATATGGTGATATTTGGGTTTTGATGGATTATTAGTGACCAGGTGTTGTGGAAATGGTTTTTGGAGTTGAAATAACAATAAAATGATGTATAGGATTGGTGTAGAGAGTTAGATATGGAAAGGTGATATGCTCTGTTTCTGCATTGAGCATGTATGAATATATAGGTTTTGTACAAGAGTTGATGACGACGAAGAGATGTTCAAGAAAAAGGTTTTTGAGTTGAGGAGTGTAGATAGTATCATCTTAGGTTGATCTTCTGAGTCTATTTTTTGCTTAATCTATCTTCTGGGTCTATCTTCTGCTTAGTCTATCTTTTGGGTCTATCTTCTGCTAGTCTGTCTTTTGGGTCTATCTTCTGCTTAGTCTATCTTCTGAGTCTTCTTCTGTTTAGTCTATCTTCTTGGTCTATCTTCTGCTTAGTCTATCTTCTGGGTCTATTCTTTGTTTAGTCTATCTTCTAGGTCTATCTTATGCTTAGTCTATCTTATGCTTAGTCTATCTTCTGCTTAGTCTATCTTCTGAGTCTATCTTCTGCTTAGTCTATCTTCTGCTTAGTCTATCTTCACCTTACTCTATCTTCTGAGTCTATCTTATGTTTAGTCTATCTTCTGGATCTATCTTCTATTTAGTCTATCTTTTGGGTCTATCTTTTGCTTAGTCTATCTTTTAGGTCTATCTTCTGCTTAGTCTATCTTCTGGGTCTATCTTCTACTTAGTCTATCTTCTAGGTCTATCTTCTGCTTCGTCTATCTTCTGCTTAGTCTATCTTCTGCTTAATCTATCTTCTGTTTAGTCTACTTTCTACTTCGTCTACTTTTTACTTATATGACCATCACTTTTTCTCTAGATCTCCAAATGATCTGATTCTTAAACCAATAGATTCCTAACACAGTTCATGATCATAGCATTTACAAATAATTATATTCTTGAACACTGTGTTAAGGGAAAAAAATTTGGGATATGGTGATATTTGGGTTTTGATGGATTATTAGTGACCAAGTGTTGTGGAAATGGTTCTTGGAGTTGAAATAACAATGAAATGATGTATAGGATTAGTGCAGAGACTTAGATATGGAAAGGTGATATGCTCTGTTTTTTCACTGAGCATGTATGAGTATATAGGTTTTGCACGAGAGTTGATGAAGACGAAGAGATGTTCAAGAAAAAGGTTTTTGAGTTGAGGAGTGTAGATAATATCATCTTAGGTTGATCTTCTGAGTCTATTTTCTGCTTAATCTATCTTCTGGGTCTATCTTCTGATTAGTCTATCTTTTGGGTCTATCTTCTAATTAGTCTATCTTTTGGGTCTATCTTCTGCTTAGTCTATCTTTTGGGTCTATCTTCTGCTTAGTCTATCTTCTAAGTCTATCTTCTGTTTAGTCTATCTTCTGGGACTATCTTCTGCATAGTCTATCTTCTGGGTCTATTCTCTGTTTATTCTATCTTCTGGGTCTATCTTCTGCTTAGTCTATCTTCTACTTAGTCTATTTTCTGGTTAGTCTATCTTCTAGGTCTATCTTCTTCTTCTTCTATCTTCTGCTTAGTCTATCTTCTGCTTAATCTATCTTCTGCTTAGTCTACTTTCTACTTCGTCTACTTTTTACTTATATGACCATGAATTTTTCTCTAGATCTCCAAATGAACTGATTCTTGAACCAATAGATTCCTAAAATAGTGTTCTATCCCTCCATAAACTCTTGTAGCATTCTAAATTGAATTGAGAATTATTGATCAAATCAAAGTGTGGAATCTGTTGGAACAGTGAAATAGGATTTTCTTCTTGAACACCCTTTGGTATTTTAGTTATATCTAGATCTATAGGATTCCAAATGAGACGCTTTTTAATTTGGAGTAAACTAGAGATATAGGCTTACAAATTGTCTCAAGAAGTATAATTTTGATTCTTTCTCTAGGTTATTGAATTTCTGGATGGAATTTGTACATAGTACACTATTTTTGATTGTGAACAACCCGATAATTTTGGAGATATATCTTCCAAATTTATGAACCAAATTGAGTTATTTTGGTGTCAATGGAAAGATAAGACATAGAGGAAAACTTACTAGAAGATGGTATGAACAAATTACATCAGTTTTGCTTCCAAATTGAATGTGAACAATAGACCCGAAAGTATGACTTGGAAAAATCTGAAATGAGTCAATAAGAAATGAATTGAGATTTTAATGGTCATAGTGAGGCATAAACCTAAGTATAAATTGTACTTAGATGAGTTTTGATATGAAAATGATTTTGTGAATGAAATTGATGGGAAGATACCCGGGGTTGTCATGAACATGCATTGTGCTTAATTCATTTCATACATGTGCATTATTAAACACTCATAATTTTGCACATTGTGATATATATGTATGGTGTTTGATATAGAAGAGCAATTGGAACGTCAACCTTCAAACATTTTTGGAACTTCCAGGCATTAGCTTTGGGAGCAACTAGTGAGTAACCTAGACGGTCTCACTTAATTACTTGTTTGTTTAAATTCTGTTTTGAAATGATTGAATGAATGTGGTTTGATTGTTGATTTCGGACAATGAAGGTCTGACGACTGTGATATTGGATTGAGATAATGAAGTACTGCTTGTATGTGAATGTGCAGAACTATGTGCTTTATAATATGATTGATTATGATAGATGCATTCCATACATGAATGTATAATCAAATAATGGAAGTTGTGACCAGAGTAGCCACCGATTAGAGCTTAAAGCTCAAAGTATAAAAAGGAGCCTCGAGCTCAGAAAGTGATTAAGAGCTTAAGGCTCACTATGTAAAATGAGCCCTATATTCTCATCGAATAAGGGACATTAAGAGTCTCATGAGCATTTCATATGCATCTGTTTAAGTATGTTTGATTGATTGAAATGCAAAATTGCTTATGCTTAA
>JANZXR010000009.1:25208272-25221109 GCA_027575705.1 Erythroxylum echinodendron | reverse complement strand
ATCTCCAAATGATCTGATTCTTGAACCAATAGATTCCTAACACAGTGTTCTATCCCTCCATAAACTTTTGTAGCATTTTAAATTGAATTGAGAATTATTGATCAAAATCAAAGTGTGGAATCTGTTGGAACAGTGAAATAGGATTTTCTTCCTGAACACCCTTTGGTATTTTGGTTATATCTGGACCTATAGGATTCCAAATGAGACGCTTTTTAATTTGGAGTAAACTAGAGATATAGGCTTACAAATTTTCTCAAGAAGTCTAATTTTGATTCTTTCTCTAAGATATTGAATTTCTGGATGGAAGTTGTACGTAGTATAATGTTTTTGCTTGTGAACAACCTGATAATATTGGAAGTATATCTTCCAAATTTCTAAACCAAATTGAGTGATTTTTGTATCAATGGAAAGATAAGACATAGAGGAACACTTTTCTAGAAGATAATATGACTAAATTACATCAGTTTTGCTTCCAAATTGAATGTGAACAATATACCCGAAAGTGTGACTTGGAAAAATCTGAAGTGAGTCAATAAGAAATGAATTAAGATTCTAAAGGTCTTAGTGGGGTATAAACCTAAGTATAAATTGTACTTAGATGAGAGTTGATATGAAAATGATTTTGTGAATGAAATTGATGAGAAGATACTCAGGGTTGTCATGAACATGCATTGTACATAATTCATTTCATACATGTGCATTATTAAACACTCATAATTTTGCAAATTGTGATATATATGTGTGGTGATTGATATAGAGGAGCAATTGGAACGTCAACCTCCAAACGTTGACGGAACTTCCAGGCATTAGCTTCGGGAGTAATTTGTGAGTAACCTAGACGGTCTCACTTAATTATTTGTTTGTTTAAATTCTATTTTAAAATGATTGAATAAATGTGGCTTGATTGTTGATTTCGAACAATGAAGGTCCGATGACTGTGATATTGGATTGAGATATTGAAGTGCTGCTTGTATGTGAATGTGCAGAACTATATGCTTCATAACATGATTGATGGTGATAGATGCATTCCATACATGAATGTACAATCAGATAATGGCAGTGTGACCAGAGTAGCCACCGATCAGAGCTTAAAGCTCAAAGTGTAAAAAGGAGCCTCGAGCTCAAAAAGTGATTAAGAGTCTAAGGCTCACTATGTAAAATGAGCCCTATATCTTCATCGGATAAGGGACAGTTATCAATGAGCCCGGTATTCAAAATAGATAGGGGACAGTTCAGGCACTCGGTCACAACAATGTAATAATTGGAAAAGAGTCTAATGAGCATTTCATGTGCATTTGCTTAAGAATGTTTAATTGATTGAAATGTAATTTGCCTCTGCTTAAGTGAAGATGTGATACTGATGTAAAGTATAATTTGGTGAAATATGTGTTATGTGAAATGTTGTGTTGCATAAATTGAGTAAACTATCGATAATGGTTACCTTATTAAGTTCGCAAAACTCACCTAAATTGCAACGTTGTCTTTTCAGGACCCAGAGACGACTCTAACTTCCGAGAGGCTCTACCAGCCGTGTAGATTGTGATTTGGCAAGAGAATTCATGGCTCAAAGGTCAGTCAACTAGGATTTTTAGACAGATCAGATAGACTTTGTATATTTTTCCTCTTTCATGTAGTACTTTTGTACTAGGTTTTATTGATGTACATGTAGTAAGTTTTGAAAGATACAACGTAGACTTTCGGTTTTGTGAAATGAAACAAGGAAAAAGTTGGTTTTAAATTATTGTGATTTTCTTATGATGCTTTATAAGTGAGAAATGATATGATGCCTTGTGAAGTGACTGTAGCGATCGAACGTGACTCACCCTTATCGTAGGATATATACCGGAATGACCTCTGGGCATCCCGTTGTGTACCCTGCAGTAAGGGGGCGCTACAATAATCCTATCATCAATCCTTGTGATCTCCACCACTTGATTTATATGTTTCTTGACCACTAAGATACCTACCCCATTCTGCCTCCGCGGACTCTCGAGTGCCATAGTTTGAATCCACCTATCTGCTTTGCTTTAGCTCTCGATCACTTGGTCTCCTGAATGCAGGCTATTTGTATCTTATACTTATTTACATTCTGTACTAAATCTAAAGACTTCCTCATAAGAATCCTAATGTTCCAAGAGCCTATTCTTAGTCTATCATCACCTTTTTTATTCTTGCATGCGAAACGCACTAAAATCTTGCTCGTGTCCCATCTGCGAGATTTAAAGTCATCCCTCCTAACTCATGGCTCCACATTTTCCTGCAGGTTCTTCCCAAAAAGCCCTTGGGATTCTCAAAGTACACATAGTCATGAGAACAGAAAAAGAGAAGAGCCAATTGGCTCGAAAAGAGACCACGAAGGAGAAAAAGTAGTACAACTACAAACTTATAAGAGATAAACACTATAAGCAAAGGCACTCTAAATCGAACGTACTAAAGAGAAGCAAAAGGACTACAAAAAGACAAAACTAAAAAAAATGAAAGAAAAAAATAAAATATAATAATAATAATAATAATACAGAAAGGTGATAACAAAAGACCCGACTAGTTTATTTGTAGAAGTCCAGTATCTTGAATGCCAGAATCAAACAAGCGCAAGAATCAACCATAAGAAATTAAATTGCCAAACAAATAAGGAAGTCAGAGTGAACAAATAATGCCAATCATGAAAACGGTAGCATAAGGGTGATGGAGTCGCGATTTAAAATGAGCAAACAATAATAATAATTGGGGAAGCATGCAAAGAAAGAACCGTGGTTCAAAAGAAGGCAATATTGTAATTTTACCACACTTGACAGAGCCCAACCATCCAAAGAGATTTTTACTTTGGAGGCACGCAAGTGATAGAGAACGATGAGCTTGGATAGGAGTGCATCTAAAGAAAAAGGCTTTAGAGAAAAGCTATATATGATGAATTTGGTTAGGAATGAATCTAAAGGGAACTTCATGTACTGGAAAAAAGTTGCAAGTTAAAAAGTGGATTACAATTGCTTCTACAAGGAAAAGAAAGATGTCCTTTACGTGTTAATAGTATCAATATAGTCGCAACAACAGACTTGTCAGGAGTTTAGTAGTATCAACATAGCGGCAACAGTAGAATTGTCAGAAGTCTAGAGCAAGCTAACAAAAAAGACTCGTGATGTGCCAAAACTCTACAAAAGTTGACATACGTTCCTCAAATGCAGTGCAGGTATCCAGGCTTCACCGTCCCCTATCGGCAAGCCTGGTCAATCAGAACAGGAGTTGCGTACAAAGCAAAGACGAAGCTCCCAGGCTAGCTTACACAACAACCATGTCAACCGCTAGCTCTCTCAGTGAATGTAGCATGGAAAATCGTAAGTTAATCTACCATAGGGAAAACTAGAAAACCCAAACAAAGCAATGGGAGCTCCTTAAGGGTAGTGGACTTATAACAATAGGTAAAAGCTAGAGAAGAACATTCCTATCTAGTAATCTGCATTTACGACCGGTTATCGAACACTTGCATAATATTGCAATAGTAGAGAACAAAGAAAATGTAAAAAAGACAACCATGCAAAAATAACTGGGTTTTAGTGGTGGTGCGTAAACAAGATGAAACATCATAAATTAAAAAGGAAGGATTATAGAACATGTACCAGAGAAACCAGCAATGCAGTAGACAAAAGCAAAGATCATTTGCTTTCTCTCATTGTCATCTTCCCTTAAATTCACTCCATTGTCAACTATATCCACTGGAACCTCCTTTTACGGCATGGAATTCACAGGAATCAAAGCTACTAGCCGCAATCAAATTATAGATAATAGAACTTCAAAAATTTTAAGGTCTCATAACTCTCCTCTATACTAGGAGAAATTCAGTCTATATCTTATAGATCATGGGAGACATACATTTGTTTTTACTTTCAAAGATTTGGTGTCTCCCATTTTGTTTTATTATTTGAAATTAAGAAACTAGGGCTTAGTTTACTTGGGATTCAACGTGATTTTACAACTACTATAATAAGTTGGAGAATCGGAATTAATTATGACAGCTTCGACAATCCGATCACCTATTCATGCTTGAACCAAATAACCTAATCTTGAGTTCAATGAACAATGGCAAAATAATTTGTTTAGTTTATTAAATATTTTTTTGTAATTAATAATTTGTTTTTTTACCTTGCTAAATTATTGTTGTTGTATTTATTAAATAAATGAATATCGTTTTAATCAATTGAATTAAATTATTTTTAATCAAACTTATTCTTAATATTTTACTCATTAAATAAAATAATATTATTTTATTAAATTTAATAAAATAACATTATTTTGATTAATTAAATTGTATTGCTTCTAATATTCAAAATTTTAAAAAAGAATTTTTAAATCTTAATTCATACAATTTTTTGGTTAAATAAATTTTAGCCCTTCATTTCGATTTGGAATCGACCAAACTGTTTGATTTCCCTAAATGAGAGGGCCCTTGATAAGTAAATAACATTAGGGGTGTCATTGCAAATTACAAAATCCAGAAAAGATAATGCAGAGTGCTCCATTTTCTTAAACCGTTGAAAACTGACCCCAAACTGGTGTCTCTCGTCTCACTCGACTCCAATAATTGGAAAAGCAGAAGCTAAACATGCAATAGCAGAAGCAAATTCTATGAATTCTTTGTAATTTCTGCAAGAACTGAACTATACATTGTTTTAAACACTGGAACTGAATCCTGGAAAAGAAATACAGCTTTGGCTCTAGCTACTACATCACATCGAATCAACTAAGCTTTTTACCAGCGAGAAGCAAGTTGTGATTATGTGATGTCATTGGTAGATGACGGTGGAGCAGTAGTAGGCAATGGGTCATCTCCACCACCCCACCTCTTCATTCTTTCTGATGCTTCTTCCACCTGAAACATTTTCACGTTTAATCATCCAAACCTGGAACCCTTAAACCTGAATCATAAAACTATGAAAGTTCACTTACCTCCTTGTTCCAATTGGTTTTGTAAATGATATAAACCAGTATTAGCGTTTGCAGGAATGTCCCAAAGATCATTCCCAACCAAATTCCCTGTAACACCAACAAGGTTTAGTAAGAAAGAACTTGATCAACTGGGTCTATTCATCTCAGAGAGGTGGGTTTTGTTACCTGTACATGCAATCTAGTTTTGTAACCAAGCACGAACCCAAGTGGGAGTCCAACGACGTAATAACAAAACAGGTTTATGTATGCTACCAAACCTTGCCAACCTCCTCCTACAGCAACTCCTGCAAGAGGGACAATAAAATTCCATGAACATCATGTGGTGTTTTGAACTTTCCTGTATAGATTGTGGTGTTGCATTTTGTTTGTACCTGATATTACTGGCTGAATGCTGTTTAGTATCATGGTTAAACAAAGAAGGTATGCTAATTTTGAAACTGCTCTCCTCATCTCCTCACTATCAGTGAAGATTATAGCAAAATGGTCCTTGGTCACCAGGATAATGATGGCAGAGATTACCCCAATTATGAGAGACTCAATACAAGTGACAACTACTGAGTATTTGGTAGCTCTGGGATGGCCTGATCCAAGCTCGTTAGAAACTCGAACGCTGCAAGGAAGAGAGCAAGACATGATCCCAAGGTTTAAGGAGATGGAGGATTGATGATTGAAACAAGAAAGGGAAAAGATTGGTGACCTTATAGCTGCATTGATTCCAATGAACAGCATGCCTTCCCAGCCATTGATGTTCATGCTGAAACAGAAGTAAATGAAAAAAATTGAATCTGCAGAATTCAATTTCTGTATGTAGATAAGATTTAAGCAATTTTCTCACCAAATCGAGAGCGACCCAACGGCTATAACAGGATCGTCGAGGTGACCGGTGAGGACAATTATGGTCATGAAGTACCAAATCTCTAGACAAAGCATTACAGCTGAAGCTATGGAGAGCCTGACAAAGCCCCAAATGTCCTTGAAGGCCAACCAGGACAATCCTCTCCAACCATCTTTGCACCAACCAACAACATAAGCCAACTGGGCTAAAGCAATACCCCAAGCAGAAAGATCATAAGCAACTGCAGCTCCTGCCACACCCCACTTGAACACCCTAATGAATACAAAAAGCTCAAGTATATGCACAATCAAAGCAGCGAACCCGATCCATGCCAAAACCCCAACCTTGCTTTGAGCTTGCAGGAACTTTTGGGTGGGGAAGTTGATGGCTAGTGAAAACATCTGAGGAACAACTTGAAGTGTAAATTTCCCAGCAAGTTCTGCAATATCAGATTCTAGTCCAAGAAGCTTTAGGATTCGGGTGGCATATACGTAAAGAGGCAATAAACAGAAGCAAGCACCCAATAGGATGATCCATGAACGTTGCATGTACACTCCAAGTAAATGTATTTGCCCAGCTCCATACGCTTGTCCGCACAACGTCTCAAGTGCACTTCCCATACCAAGCTGCAAGAACTTTTTATGTTATGTACCATTACATGAAACAATGAATCTGCAAGTCCAAAGAGAAAAGGGAGGAATGGAAAAGGAAGGAATCAAACCAAGAAACCGAAAGAAAAGTTGGCGACAACAGATAGAGCAATAGCAACAGCAGATAGCTCAACATCTCCAATGTGGCCAACGAAGATATTGGTAAACGAATTGATCGCATAATTGCAGAGGATGTTGAATGCTATAGGACCAGCAATGGACCATAACTTTGAGGTCTCCAAGAGGCAAACGTACTTTGCATCCTCAAAGCTTTGTACGAGAGGGTAGTCACCTCCCTCATGGGTTATTAGTCTGGACGGAGCAGGGTGGAGGTCGGTTGTTTCAAAGGCGGAGACACCCTGAGTTTCCCGGTATTCATCACTACGTTCGACGCCATTAATCAACGGCAACTCGGTAAGTGACCCAGTTATTGTTTTAGGGGATGGAGCAGCAGAGGATGGTGAGCTGAAGCTCCCATCCTCCGCTTGTAAAGGATGAGTTTCTGTATTATTCGCAATTTTTGATTCCTTTGATATGACCCTTTTCCTTCTTTTCAACGTTTACTCTCTCAGAAAAATTTTCTCTGACTTCTCTCTGAATTTTGTTTTCTCGAAAACTTCCTCGCCAACGAGTGATGTTACAACGCTTAGCTACAAAAGCGGCGAGCCATAGAAAAAGGCATATGAGCAAGAAAAAACAAACGAAAATGGGGAACAGAACATTGACTCAGTCAGTTTTCAGTTAAAGACCGTTATATATTGATTGGTTCGGAGTTGCTTTAATCCTGACCCACTGATTCCGTGTTAATGGCTGTGATGTCCTATGCTCTTACGTCCTCGATCCCACCTGACATTTCAGTTCCCAGTGCAATTTCGAACACTCGCTTACCTTCTGTACGTCGCAATACGGCAGCGGTTTCATCACCGGCCACTCCTGATTAAAAAAGACTGTTAGTAACAAAAAGGGCAAACCTGAGAGGCAAGAACAAACGCATGTCTGTCGGTGTAGAGAGTGAAGTGGGTTCTGAGGCCAAAGCTAAAAGTCAGTCAGCCATTTCCCGGCTGAACAGAGAGCCGACACTCACCGCCGTTGACCATCAGTTATTGAATACTTGTTTTGTGTCGTGTATTTACATTCATGCATTTTTAGACCAAATTCCATGCAAAGCACTGGATCAAAAAAAGCTTAAAGTGACTTAGAAAGGGTATCGAGTAAAAGAAGAAGACAAGGAAAATGTCAACGAAACTTGAAGCTATGCCCAGAGAGAGTTTTATAGAGGAAGCTCTTGCTAGGAGTAACGGAGGAAAATAGGAGATTGGCAGACAGTGGGTGAGCTCAGTTCCTCAGTTCCATCAACTATATTTAATTACTGGCAGACAGTGCGCTGTCCGAATTACTCTGTTACAACCTGTTCAAAATAATGTGGTTTTGAAACGGAAGAAGTCAAAAATATCAAGTAAAATGGATCTACTATTACTATTAATGGTCAAATATGATATTTTAATAAAATAACATTTCCTTATTTAGTTAAATTCCTTATAAATAATAACTATATCAACTAAAATGGATAAATTATTACTGTTAGTGTTAAAATATAATATTTAATAAATTAAAATTTTCCTTTTTTTAGTTAACGTACCCTACTCACAAAACTTCCCGCTTTGTGAGGCTTTAAGAAAGGTCATCGATGTGTGTAACTTTTCTCTTAGTAGGCTTTAAGAAAGGTCATCGATGTGTGTAACTTTTCTCTTGTACTAAGAGGTAGTTTTCGTGATTCAAACATGCGACCTTTTGATCACAAAGGAATAATTTTTACCGATTTCTTATTTAGTATAATTTTTATTAATAATAACTATATCAAGTAAAATGGATCAACTATTACTATTAGTGTAAATTACAATATTTTAATAAAATAAATTTTCTTATTCACTAAAATTCATTATAAATGATAACTATATCAAAGATAATGGATCAATCATTACTATTGCTGCTAAATTAGAATATTTTAATAAAATAAAATTTCCTTATTTAGTAAAATTCTTTATAAATAATAACTATATCAAGTAAAATATAACATTTTAATAAAATAAAATTTCCTTATTTAGTAAAATTAGATATAACTAATAACTACATCAAGTAAAATGGTTGAATATTAGTGGAAAAATATAGTATTTTAATAAAATAAAATTTCCTTATTTAGTAAAATTTGTTATAAATAATAACTTTATCAAGTAAAATGGATAAACTATTACTAGTAGTGGTAAAATATATTATATCAAGTAAAATGGTTCAATTATTACTATTAGTGGTAAAATATAGTCTTTTAATAAAATAAAATTTCCTTATTTAGTAAAATTCGTTATAAATAATAATTGTATAAAGTAAAATGGATCGACTATTACTATTACTGGTAAAATATATTATTTTAATAAATAAAATTTCCTTATTTAGTAAAATTCATCATAAATAAGAACTATGGATGTTAATGGGCCCGGGCCCCTGTCGGCCCGTGGCCCGCATGGGTCGGGATAGCCTGGCCCTCGGCCCGGACTTGCCGAGGGGAGGCTGGGCCAAACTCGGCTCGTTTATATTTTTTTAAGGGATAGCCTGGCCCTCGGCCCGGACTTGCCTAGGGGAGGCTGGGCCAAACTCGGCTCGTTTATATTTTTTTAATATAAAATAATACAAAACGGCGTTGTTTTGGACAAAACGACATCGTTTTGTCAAGCCGCGGGATGGATCGGGCCGACCCGTGGCCTGCACGGGTTGACCATGGTTGGCCAGCGGCCCAGCCGGGGCGGACCATGATCGGCCCGTGGCCCGTCCATAACCCCCCAAATCAGGGCCAAAAACAGGTCGGGCCGAAATTGACATTCCTAATAAGAACTAATAATTAACTATGCAATTAGATTCAATTGCTAATTACTTTAATTATAAAAAATAATTTGTTACCAACACTCTCAAGTTATTAAATAATAATATTTTTATTATTTAATATAATAATATTATTATTTAATAACTTATAAGATATGAATGATAATCAACCGCGGATATATATATATTACTCTCCTTTAATTATAACACAACTTTGTTTTTTTTCTATTTTTCATTTAAAATGATATAATATTAAGTTTTTTAATTTCGATGCAATATAATTTTAAAACTATAAATGAATAAAAAATTATTCTGACCTATTCAAAACCTTTTCTACTGAAATAATAATAGGTCAAAAAATATTATTAATTTTATTATTTAATATAATAATATTCCTATTATTTAATGACATCCATAAAATGGACGGTCATGAACCGTAAATATATAGTAGTCTCCTTTAATTATTACACAACTTTCCCTATATTTTCTATTTATTTTTCATTTCAAATGATATAATATTAATTTTTTAATTTCAATGCAATATAATTTTAAAACTATAAACGGAAAAATGACAAATTTGACCTAATTCAAAACACGTTGAACTCGTTCAAGTAAGATTTAGGACCCGCATTTCAATTTTTAATTGAACTTATAAAACAAAAACAACAATAACATTAAGTGAGAGTTCTGCTGAAGTATGAAGTCTTAGGAGGTCTAGTAGTATGCAACCTTATCTCTACCTAATACAGAATCTCATGCAATACCTATATGACTAAATTTGACTAATAACATACTTAACATAACTTAACCTAATCTATTACCTAAAAATAGGGTATTTTTTTCAATTTCAACAAATATTTTATTTATCATGTAAAAAAGGATATTTTCTTCAATTTCAATGAATTTTTTATTTATCATGTATTTTATAATAATATACAATTTAGCTTAATGTGTATATAATAATTTTATAAGAAAAAAATGATTTTGAAAATGAAAAAGTCAAAGAAATGAAGTATAATTAACCCTATGTTAATCCAAGGTTGGAAGCAAACTAGGCCCACTAATTACTTCCAAGCTGAGCCTATCTTCTTCATTATTTACATTAATTAATAATTACAATGTTCAAAAGTGATTTAGATTGGGTTGACTTTCCAAAACTCAAGATAAGGATACAGTAATTATAGATATGTAGGATCAAATCTATTATTGTTTTTTCTACATTTCTATATTGCCCCATTTTAGCTACAAAACCTCTTTAGAATCTTTAAGAAGATATCTAAGAATCTGCTAAAATTTGTAATATTCTTCATTCTGATATGGGATTTTGATTTTCTCAGTCACTTGTGATCAACGTGAAACCAAACTTAAACAACATAGATAACTCTTCATTTTATAAAGATGTGCCACTACGAGGTTTCCACATTCCTTGGTCACCTGGTCGCTTACTAGGTTGACACTGGTCTGACACTTCTTCGTCTCTAGTCCTTATCTCTATTATACTATATTACCCTGTACCATTGTTTCAATCCAATTTCCCTCCTCACTGATGAGTCCAGCCATTAGTTATTGTTCTTCTCATTATTACAACAACCACCATAATCATGAGTATAAATTGTGGTGTTGGATGGTTGAAGATGTGGCCTAATATAAAGCCACAAAATCATATTCTTTGGAGCCTATAAATAGGCTTGAGTTTTGCAACATTAAACACAACAAGAGAAGAAAACCAAGCAAGAAAAGAGAGAGTTTTTTAGTGAGCTTTGTTGTGGTGAGTTTCTAGTGAGTTTTTTGTTGTACTTTGGATTACATCCATAGAGAGGTGTGAGGTAAAAATAGAGAGGTAAAATACGAGGTTTGCTAGAATTGTGATCATATTCTAGTGGGTGAGAAATTTGAGTGATTGTAAGAAATTTTCTCCACACATATAGTGAAAATTTTACCAGCTCGGTCTCGTGATTTTTCCCTCTAATTATTTAGGGGGTTTTCTACATAAATTCTCGGTGTTGTTACTTTTCTCTGTCATTTACAGTAAATACTATTCACAGTAGTTACTATTCACGAGTTACTATTTAGCGTTGTTACTATTCACAGTAATTGTTCTATTTTACTGTGATTATTATTCTGGAGGATTCAACAGGTCAAGTTTCAGTCAATATTTGGAGGCATTCCGCTGCGGGTGAAGTTATGATAAATACACCGTGTACGTAACTTCTGTTTAGAAGGTCAAGTTTTAGAAGGGACCGCTTGTGACCCCTCCAGCCAACTGAGATTTTACGTAGAATGGTAATACTGTCTAGGAGATCATTGTGATTATCCTGGGTATTACCGAATCAGTTTACTTCACTAATTAGTGGGCTCACAGCTCACACGGAATTGGAGTGAAAGCCAACAACTGGTATCAGAGCTCTTGGTTAGACTAATCCAAGAGTTTGACATGGCGAACGATGGGGCTATGATCAAGTTGACAGATTCAAATTACTCGATGTGGAAATCCAGAATGGAGGACTACCTTAATTGCAAAGATCTATACGATCCAATTGAAGGTGACGGTGCTAAGCCAAAGGATATGACCGAGAAGCAGTGGAACAAGTTAAAGAAGCAGACATTGGGTACAATACGTCAATGGATAGACGCACGCCTATACAACCATGTGAGGAATGAAAAAGAGCCCCAGGTTCTATGGAAAAAATTAGAAGGTATGTACGAGGCTACAAATGCTCAAGGAAAGGTGTTTATGATTCGTAAAGTCATGAACTTGAAGTTGTCAGAGGGACGATTAGTTATATAACACTTGAACGAATTTGAAGGACTCGTAACTGAGTTAGCAGTTAGTAGTATATCCTTGGATGACGAGATGCAAGCATGCCTACTGTTGGGATCTTTGTCGGATAGTTG
The DNA here is from genome assembly GCA_027575705.1 of Erythroxylum echinodendron. NCBI lineage: Eukaryota > Viridiplantae > Streptophyta > Magnoliopsida > Malpighiales > Erythroxylaceae > Erythroxylum > Erythroxylum echinodendron. The sequence goes on along the minus strand of JANZXR010000009.1, from coordinate 25,208,914 downwards.
GGATACTCTTGTGGTATCTTTGAGCAACTCAGCTCCAAATGGTGTGGTATCGATGTCGATGGTAAAGAATAAACTACTCAACGAAGAACTGCGGAGAAGAGACGGTGCCATTACCAGTTCACAAGGCCTTGTTACAGAGAATAGGGGTCAGAGCAAGAGTAGGGGTCGAAAGCATGGAAAGTTCAAGGAAAGATCCAAGTCTAGGGAGAAGAGACGGTGTTACCATTGCAATAAGCCGGGTCATCTCAAAAGGAATTGTTATCTTCTCAAAAAGGAGAACCACAGATCAGGAATATGTCGCACATATTTGAGTATTAATGTGCACCCGACGTTGGTCTTCATGCAGATGCTACCGATCCCTACTATTTGCGAGACACTACGATTTCCCATTCTAATAGTGCCAAAGTGTCCTGCTTGATAAGTGGTAAAGTATTCCCTTTTTAGAACACAATGGTATGAAACACCGGAGTCTACTATCCACTTATTATCTGCATTTATAACATGACAACAATCTGCATCATGAGAAACTAATGTTACCTCGCCATCTTCCGCCAAAGCTATAGTCGTTGTGTTTTTGTCATTGTCCTGATTTCGATTTGCATTCTCCTTTTTGAGAAGATAACAATTCCTTTTGAGATGACC
>JANZXR010000009.1:25188461-25201440 GCA_027575705.1 Erythroxylum echinodendron | reverse complement strand
AAAGTGTCTGCGCACTGACAATGGAGGTGAATATATCTCTAGGGAATTTAGAGATTACTGCAGCAAGCATGGTATCAGACATGAGAAGACGTTTCCTAGTACACCACAGCATAAAGAATCAGGTATTACAATACCATACTTTTTTAAAAAATTTGAAAATAAAAAATAAAAACTAAAAATAAAAGCTACAAAATTTTCATTAAAATTGAATTCAAAATTTAAATTTTTTTAAAAATTGAACCTATCTAAATTAATTAATTTCCCCTATACATAACGATGTTAAGAACGAGCCATAAGCTAAACCTTTATCTAAAAACGACATTGTTTTTGAAATTTTTCGTTAAAAAAAATATAACAGACCGGGTCTCAACTCTACCCATACGGGCCCGCTTGTCAGCCCAAGGGTATCAAAGTGTTGAGTTTGGATGCTCTCTCCAACGTAGGAAGGTCCAACTCTATCGGTGTCCGAAACAATGTCATTTTGGGCATTAAAAATAAGTTTACAGACTTTCTAATTTAGACAGGATATCTTTCCACAAGGTGCCAGCCTCTTAATGCAGGATGCACCGTTTCAATCACACGCTTGGTCAAGAGAGTGACGAACCAGAGCATCTAAAGTGGTCCAACAACCTAGCGCGTAGAACGACAACAAAGCGATGGTTTGCCAGCTTTTAACGCGGAGACCATAACGTCCGAGTCAACTAGACTTTCCGACTCAGTTATTACATCGAAAATTCATCAAATCCTGGTTTTCCCATAGCTCTCGCGAGCCACTCTTGCTGGAATTATGGAGACTCATCGTCCTACCTCTCTCTATCTCCTCTCTCTGTGTATGCTCTCCTCCTTCTCTCTCACTCTGTCTTTCCACAAGAAGTTCTCGCCCATCGATAATTACCTTATCAACTGTGGCTCCGCCGTGGACTCCTCCGTATTCAATCGCCGTTTCGTCTCCGATGACGATTTTGCCGACTCTGAGTCGCCGTTGGTCTTATCAAGGAGGACTATTCCGGTTGCCAACCAAAACCCGGTTCCTAATTCTCCTCAAATCTATCAAACGGTGAGAGTTTTCAAGAAACCTTCGAAGTATGAATTTCAGATCAAGGATCGGGGGACCCACATGGTACGCTTACACTTTTACCCTTTTGTTTCTTCGAATTGGGATTTGAATGAAGCTCGATTTCATGTTCTGGTTGATGGTTACGTGTTTTTGAGCAATTTTAGTGCTCTCAATGCATTCAACCCTGTGATTAAGGAGTATATGTTATGGGTTGATTCTGATAAGCTTGTAGTTACTATTGTTCCTGTTGAAAGGGGCAACTTTGGGTTCGTCAATGCAATTGAAGTGATATCTGCACCTAAAGATCTGATTGCCGATGTGGCCACGGTTGTTAATGGTGATAAAATTGAGAAACTTGATGGATTAACAAAACAGGCTCTTGAAAACGTCTATAGGATCAATGTTGGGGGTTACAAGTTGACACCTTTTAATGATACATTGTGGAGAACATGGATTCCTGATGATGAGTTCTTCAAATCTAGTGATTATTCAAAGAAGGTGTATTTTAGTGGCTATATTATGTATGGAGCTGGACTTGCGAGTCGTGAAGTTGCTCCTGATTTTGTGTATGGTACTGCCCGTACGATTTTAACCAAAAATGCTTCAATTCCTCATGTGAACATGACATGGAAGTTTCCTGTCGATGGGGGTTATAGATATCTTGTGAGAATGCATTTCTGTGATATTGCTAGCATAGCCCTTGGCTTGTTGAATTTCAATGTATATGTCAATGGGTATTTAGCATATGAAAACTTGGATCTTTCATCCATTACTTATATGCTGGCTGCTCCATTTTATGCGGATTTTGTGGTTGATGGTGGTAGCTCAGACATTTTAACAGTTAGCATCGGACCCTCCAACATGAGCCTGGGATATTCAGTAGACGGTATTTTGAATGGTTTGGAGATCATGAAGATGAACAATTCAATGGGCAGTCTTGATGGAAGTGTCTGTGCTGGAATGATTTGGAAGAATTGGCCAAGGAAGAGCATAGGTGTTTTAGTTCCTCTAATTGCTGTTATCTGTTTGGTGCTGAGTGTATCTGTGATGTTCCAGAGGAGGAAGGCAACGAGGAATTCCGTTCCATGGGCGAAATTGCCTACCGATGAAACTGATACGAAGAATGGCAACCAAGGCAACAAGTATCATTCTGAACAAGGTGTTTCTGCCTAGGTAATCTTGTATGACATACTGGTTAGACTATACGAACGGTGGTAGCCTTCGGTTTCTGCCATTGCGATATTAAAGAGTTCGATGTACTTGGTGTCTTGTGATATTAAGTTTGTGTTTGTATAATGTATATGCTATGATAATTGATAGTAGACTGGTAAATGCCTGATAGTGTATTGCTGATTTTTGACTTCTAAAACATAGAACCTTTATGCATTTCGCTGGCTTTGATTCCTTCACTTGGCTTCTCTTTAATTTGATGCTTGGATTTTCAGTTAAGTAGGGATGACAATGGGCTGACTATGAACTCAGATTCAGGTATTTTTAATGAGTCAGGCTCAGGCGTAGACCAATCCGAGACTCAACTATTCTTAAGCAAAATGATGACAACGAGTTGACCTATAAACTTAGATTCAGGTATTTTTAATAGGTCAGGCTCAGGTCTAGATCGACCTGAGACTCAACTATTCTAAGCAAAATCTTTGCTTAGAATAGTTGAATCTTAGGTCTTTCTGAGACTCGACAACACAGGCTCAGAACCTATTAAAAAAAAAGTTATTTGATTCTTTTAATTTTTTTAAAAATTATTAAAAAAATTTAGCAGAAACGACTCATGCGTCCCATTGATATCTCTACTCCTAGGCTCCTTATGGAGGTAGATCTTTTGGATTTTCTTTTTTAATTTTTGTATTAGAAATTTGAGTTTTTTTTGTCTTAGAATTAACTCAATGTTATTACTTGATTTTGGAGTTGTCGATGGATATTGAGAATTTACAAATAATATCTGAGTTTGAATCAAAAGTAAAATAGGCATTTATTATAATTTATATGATGTAAGGCAAAATGATGGAATTGAGGGCAAGTTATAATTTTAGCCACTACATCGCGGGAGTTTAGTCAGCTTGAATTTAGGAACGACAATGGGCTAGTCTAGTCCTGCTTCTACTGCTTAGGCACGAGGTAGCCTGGCCAGAGCTGTTTTTTTATTTTTAAAAAATATAAAAACAACTTCATTTTGCTTATAATTTCAAACATTGGATCAAGGTAATCGGAGCTCGAGTTTCAGTCAACCTGAACTTGGTCTATTGACTTCGATTGGGCACGGACTTGGACTTAAATGCCACTTCTACTTGGATTAGAGATAGCAAACAAAAGTTTAAATTTAATTTGATCCAAGTTGAAATTATCAAGTTTCAATCTAATTCAACTAGATTTAGATTGAGTTTGATTTTATGTTTAGCCTGGTCGAATTGGATTTGATTTTTAATCTAAAACATGATTTAAAACTTAAATTGGTTTAAATTTAAATCTGACATCTTAAATATTGACAAACTTGTATTTTGCCGTTGCTATACTATCAAAATATCAACTTTATCTAAGTCTTGCAATGGGTTGTGTTGGCTCAGGTCCATTGTTGATTCAGTTCAATCCAATCTTGAAAATATATAAGTCCAAATTTGGCTTGAAATATAAAGCAAACTTGAATAATATAACTTAAATTTGGGTATGAGTCCAAATGGATCGATCGAAATAATGTTGTTTTAATATTATTTTTTAAATTTTATGTTCAAACAACGTCATTTTGGTCTAAATGATTGACTCATTTAGGTCGGACCTTTAGACTCAAATTCTATTTGAACTCTAATCAAATTAGACCAAACTCGAATATGCTCGATTTAAAAAAATTAGTTTTGTATTAAATATCCTCACCCGTTGATTATTACGACATTTGGCAGGGACTAGATCACTTATTCCTATTATTTTGTTTTTTCTCTATTTTATAAAAATTCACCCATTCAATAAATGAAACCCACAAAAATTGAATGGCCAGTATCACTTGGGAGCAAGAGGAATAGGGTAAGGGGGATAAGAGGATCTCCCTCCCAATTGGCATGCGCTTAATTTTATAAATCTTCTTGCAAAGATTTTTTTAAACTTCAAATGTAGATTTTATTGTACAAGATATGTAATACATTTTCTTTTTCATTTTATCTAAAGAAAACAAGACAAATATGTCATGAAAAAAGTAAGAGACTATCATTTCAACTGAACAAAAGAAAATTTTAGTGTTTATCATTTCTTTAATTATCAATATATCTAGATTAACAAAAGAGGGAGCGATCATATATATCAATTTGAATTTTAGAGATACATATAAAAACCAATAGCGTACTTTAACAAGAAGCTAAAAGAAGATTGTGATATAATGTGGCATCACTTCCTTTATACTTAAAAAGAACTCATAATAGAAATCATACACAATTATATAAAAAAATGATTAAGTAAATACATGATTATTAACAAATAGATATAACTTTATTCATCAAATATTTCTTCAAGTAAACTTTTAAAATGATGGATAACCACATCTATGTCTACATTATCTATGTATATCATAATATAACAAAGAAAATATACAATCATATGGAGATAATTGTTGAAGTCATAAAAGTAAGATATAAATTACATATTTTACCTCAAACTATTTCTTGACATACATCAATACTTCTGAAGTTATTGGATGAATTCAATTTTGATAAAAATTCATTATTAAACAAGTAGTACGAAAAGAAAACTTAGAAGCAATTATAAGCATTGAGATAACTAAGAAATCTGGTGCAATTATCTACATAATCGAATATTGAAGTATATTCAAATTATGTCATATTAATACATAAAAATGCTCATTAATTGTTTCACAAATATCACCTTCCATATAATTGTCCAATTTCATTCTATTATATGAAATCCTCTCCCTTTTTCTATATTAACTCCTTTAATTTGACTTTAGGCTAAGCTCGAGTTATATTGCTAATTCTAATTATGATGAGTAGTTCTAGTTTCAAAGTACCTTTCATATAATTGTTCATTTTCCATATCAAGTCTTATGTAACTACTCTAGGCATTTTCTTTAGAATCCAAGGCATTAACCAAGTCTCACCAACATCCGTAAGAGACATGTCATCGAACAATTCATGGGCAACCCAAATTCATCTCTAACTAATAACAAAACCATTGCATTTTTCCATTACTTACTAATAAAAACACATTCAAACAACAAATAAACCAACCACATTAGGTAAAAACATATAATACCCACAATCCATTAAAACAAAACCCACCCACTCACGTTTATATATATAACCATTTAACAACGAATTTTTTGGAGACAAAATAAACCCAAGAGCAAACTTTCCTAAAAATGACGCCCGATGGACTGAAGCAAGCAAAAATATGTTGGATGTTTGGGAGGAAGAGGGACCGCGGCATTGATGCAGGGAAGAAGAGAGAAAATAAAAATAGCTTAAGTGGGTGTTCAAAACGAAGTCGTTTAATTTATAAATGGTTCTGTCAGTATTTTCCTGATGGAAAACTCTTTCGTCAGTACATTACTGACAAAAATCTGGTTCCATCGGTAATTAGATGCTTATTTTTTTCGCCAACTATTGACGTCTATTTTTATGATGGACTTTACTATTCCGTTGCTATATTTTGTCAGGAAAATCTCGGGGATAATTTCCCTCTACGTTTATCATCAGATATTTTGATATTCGCAAAAAATCATTTTTCTAACAAATTTACCAACAGAAAATCAATTTTCATCACTAATTTACTACGAAATGTTTTTTGTCGGTAATGTGTTATTTTCTTGTGGTGAACTACAAGCACATCTTCTACAGAGCATGTCTGGATCGATGGATGAATAGTGATAACAACACGTGTCCTCTTTGTAGGACCTCGTTTGTTCCTGACGAGATGCAAAAAGAGTTTAATCAACAGTTGTGGGTTGCTTCATACATTGGTGATTTTGTTAGAGAGTACACTTTGTGCCCTATTTCTTAGGAAAGGAGATGCTTTGTTTCTGCAAGAAAAATCTGTTAGATCATTTAGTGGCTCATATCACTTATAGATTTGAGTCCAATAGAAAAGAGCCTAAGATCATGGTTATTGGGTCTTAAAGAGTTGGGCTCAAATGGGTCTAAGACTCTTCCCTCTCTCCTTTTAAAATCAAATTAAACCAACAGACATGTTGATTGGAGATTTTCGTATGTTTTAGAAAATCATTAAAGAGGTGTTTCTGAACCATTGAGGAAACTAATTTACAGAAAGATAAAAGGTAGAGAGGGAATAAACTTTTATCAAGAACATCAAAAGACATGGATTCAGGTTTGTTTTATAATGTTATTTATCGATCCAGAATTGTCTTATAATTGGTATCACAGCCTTGGCCCAAAACTCATATTTAGGCTAGTTTTTTAGACCTTTGGGCCATTAAAGGATAAGGTTGGGTTATTAAATAATTATGGACTAACTTTATGGATTTTAAATTAGGGTTTTATTATGCAACCTTGATTGTTAAGTAATTAAATTATGGACCCTAAGTAAACCAATTTTTTGATGGTTCATAATTGATTGTTTAATTCATAATTGATTTATTTTCTATGCATAATATAATTTTGAAAAATCAGTGCCATATTATATGCTTTATTTGGTACTTTGAATTTTTTATATTATGCAATTTTAGAATTAAATTTTCTTATTATGTGTTAAATGTGCTACATGAAATAATGGTAATTTAAAATAGTTTGTTAGTCACCAAAGTGACCAAAGTAATTAAATTAAAATTTTTCATGTATGATAATTGTCCAATTAAATATTTATTGCATGGAAAGCTTGCTTTTCACCAAAGTGGCCTAGCTTGAAAATATCAAACATTTAATTGTGAATGTTTCTATTGTTCATGTTGATATAATGCTATTAAAATGACATAAAGGTTGAACTGAACAATTGAGATTATTAATTATAATGCTAGGATGTCACCCAAAGGTGAACCATTGCTTATAATTAATAACATTAAAGAGACTTATCGACTTACTTGGTTAATATGTTTGTATATCCAAAGATAGCATGCATACTAGCTTCAGTATGATTGATTGTCTATCAAAGTGTGTAAACATATGTTAGCATCATCATGGATTGTGGATATGTGTTCAAGTATCATCCAAAGGTGGACTTAAATATATATATATATGAAAGTTTGTTATTGTCTGAATCTATAAATTCTACTCAAAGCATTAATACGTGGGCTATATATTGTATTTTCAGCATCAACTAATTTGTTCGCTTTAGGAAATGGCTTGATCAAGTTCAATGATCTGAACTATACGGATTGGTCCAAACAAATCCAATTCCAACTGTGTGTAATGGATTTAGACTTGGTCATAGTTTCAGACACAAGGCCCACAACCATAATTGAGACTAGTTCTGAAGCTAACAAGCCTTATCATGAGGCTTAAAAATAGTCTAACAGGCTAAGTTTGAATTTGATGCGAATGACAATAAAAAAAATCAAAAACCATCAATGCATAAGACGGATAATGCAAAGGAGTTCATGTTGAAGCTTAAGGAATACTCCCAATCCGATATAACTGACAAGTCCATAGTAGAGACTTTAATGAGTGAGCTAATGACCAAGAAGTTTGACTGGTCACAGCCCATTCATGATCATGTAACTCATATGTCAAACCTAGCTGCAAAGCTGAAATCTATGGGTATGGATATGAGTGAGTCCTTTCTGGTACAGTTCATTATCAACTCACTTCCTCTATAGTTTAGCCAGTTTCAAGTGAATTACAACACTATTAAATAAAAATGGAGCCTTCAAGAGATTAAGGCCATAGTGGTTCAGGAGGAAGGGAGATTGAAGAAAATGAAGGAGCACTCCGTTCATCTCTCATTTCATCTAGGAGCTAGCAGCAGCAAGCATAAACCAGGAAAGAAAGGCAAAGATAAGGACAAAGCTCTCAACAAAGTTAATGAGGGCCGAGTCCATAAAGATAATAGGTGCCACTTCTGCAAGAAACTTGGGAAAAGGATTGCCCTAAAAGAAAGGCTTAGTTTGAAAAGAAAGGTACATACTATGTCTCGGTATATTTTGAATCAAATCTTATTGAAGTGCCTAATAATACCTGGTAGTTAGATTCTAGTGCAACTACTTATGTGTCACATATTAAACAGTGATTCCTTTCAATCCAAACCATAAACAAACTGAAATGTTCTTATATATATGTCACATGTTAAACAGTGATTCCTTTCAATTCCTTTCATGTGTCTTTATGTTCCTAAATGTGCTAGGAATTTAGTTTCTATTGCAAAGTTGGATGATGTAGGATTTCAATTTAAGATTGGAAACGGTGTTTTTTCATTGTATAAACACAAGTACTATTATAGTTCTGGTACTTTAATTGATTGTTTATATTGTTTCAATATTGATATTGATTTTTCTGAATATCTACTTCATGTTAACCATATTATAGGAAGTAAACGTAGTGCACAAAATAAATGTTCTGCTTTTTTGTGACATAAAAGATTAGGTCATATATCCAAGGAAAGGGTATAGAGGTTAGTGAAAAATAAAATCTGACCTCCATTGGGTTTTGTTGACTGGGATATATGTGTGGATTGCATTAAAGGCAAGCAAACTAAACATATATCAAAGCATCCAGCTACAAGAAGTAATTAATTACTGGAATTAATATACACTAACATCTATGGTCCTTTCGACGTTCCTTCTTAGGGCGGTGAAAAATATTTCATTACCTTTATTTATGACTTCTCACGATATAGTTATATTTATCTACTGCATGAAAAATCTCAGTCTGTAGACATCCCAGAGGTGTTTGTTAATTAGGTAGAAAGGCAGTTAGATAGAAAAGTAAAGATAGTGAGGTCCAAAAAGGGTGATAAATATTATAGAAAATTTGATGAAAGCGGATAATGTCCAGGTCCATTTGCAAAGTTTCTTGCAAGTCAAGGCATATGTGCGCAATACACAATGACTGTACACCACAACAAAATGGTGTAGTCGAAAGGCGGGATCGTACTTTTATAGATATGGTTAGGAGTATGCTAAGTTATAGTACTGTACCATTATCATTGTGGATGCATGCATTAAAGACTGATGTGTATCTATTTAATAGGATTCTTAGTAAAACAGTTCTTAAGATACCTTATAAACTGTGGATAGCAAGGAAACCTAGTTTATGACACTTTCACATTTAGGGTTGTTCGACAGAAATAAGACTATATAATCCACATAAAAAGAAGCTTAATGCGAGAACTATTAGTGGTTATTTCATCGGCCATCCTGAAAAGTCAAAGGGGTACATATTTTACTTTCCTAACTATAGTACGAGAATAGTTGAATTTGATAATGCTCGATTCATTGAAAATTGTCATATCAATGGGAGTGGAGAACCACAAAAAGTGGATATTTATGAGAGTCGAGTAGAAACTACTACATCAAACGTGATCCCACCGATTGTTATTCCTCTTGTTACATTACGGATATGCAACATACAAGAAGAACAAATTAATGTTCCAATTCTACAAATTGAACATATTAATGAAGAACTAACTAACGATGTTCAAGTTACAAACGATCAAGTGATGCCACAAGAAGTAGCATTACGAAGGTCTGTAAGGTAGAGAAGACCATTTACTCACTTGAACATAAATATGACTTAAGCATTGATAAGGATCCAGTCTCGTTCAAATAAGATATAGAATGTAACAATTCTGAAAAATGGTTCAATGCTATGAAAGAAGAGTTGAAATCAATAGATGAAAACAAAGTCTGGGAATTATTTAGGTTGCCAGAATGTGCAAAGCAAGTGGGTTATCAATGGGTCTTTAAGGCCAAACGTGACTCACAAGGCAACATTAAAAGGTACAAAGTTAGACTTGTTGCCAAAGGTTATACTCAAAAGAATGGCATTGACTATAAAGAGACCTCCTATTCAGTTTTAAAGAAGGAATCTTTAAGAATTGTTATAGCCCTGATGGCTCATTACGATTTAGAGCTTCACCAAATGGACGTAAAGACCGTCTTCTAAATGGTGACTTGGAAGAAGAAGTGTACATGGATCAACCAGAAGGTTTTTAAACCACAAGAAACGACTAGTGTGTATATTAAAGAAGTCAATATATGGACTGAAATAGGCTTCCTGACAATGGTATCTTAAGTTTAATGATACCAATACGTCTTACGATTTTGTAGAGAACACTGTTAATCAATGTATCTATATGAAGATCAGTGGGAGCAAGTTCATTATATTAGTCCTATATGTTAACGATATCCTTCTTGCTGCGAATAATATGGTTTTGTTACACGATGTCAAGAATATTCTCTCTAATAATTTCGAAATGAAAGATATGTGTGAGGCATCCTATGTGATCAAAATAAAACTATTCCGTGATAGATCACAAGGATTGTTAGGAATGTCTCAGAAAGGATATATCGAAAAATATTATAAAGATTTAAAATGAAAAAGTACTTCACAGGGATAGTTCCAATTCAGAAAGAGGACAAATTTAGTCAAATGCAATGTCCACAAAACAGTTTGGAACGTAAGGAAATGGAGTCTATTCCTTATGTGTCAATAGTTGGGAGCTTACTGTATGATCAAACATGCACTCGGCCATATATCAGTTTTGCTGTTGGAATGCTAGGCCGATATCAAAACAATCCTAGAATAGACCACTGGAAAGCTGTAAAGAAAGTCCTTAGATATTTACAAGGCACAAAAGACTATATGATCACATACAGAAAATCAACCCATCTTAAAGTGATAGGTTATTCGAATTCAGACTATGCCGGTTATGTAAACTTACGATAATCTATATTTGGTTATATGTTCCTATTAGCTGGAGAAGCAATTTTGTGAAAAAGTGAAAAGCAGTCCATCATTGTTACTTCCGCTATGGAGGCTGAATTTGTGGTGTACTTTGAGGCCACGGTTCATGGATTGTAGTTGCGAAACTTTATCTTAGATCTTGGTATTGTCGACAGTATTGCTAGACTATTAAGAATTTATTATGATAATTCTGCAGTGATTTTCTTCTCTAAGAATGACAAGTATTCAAAGGGTGCGAAACACATAGATTTGAAGTACTTATCTATGAAAAAAATGCAAAAAAATAAACTGTCAATTGAGCATGTTGGTACAGATCTAATGATAGCAGATCTGTTAACTAAAGGCTTATTGCCAAAAATATTTGTTGGCCATGTTGAACAAATGGGCATTATAGATAAGTCCTTGTTAGCATATAGTTCTGACATGTATACGTACATATAATTGTCTTGCTCGAATTGTCATGACACTTATGAATTCAATTACAGTCACATTTTTGCTCCCTTACTTGTTATCCATATTATGTTGTATACAATAATTGTTTCTGTGAGATAACAATTACAGAATTATCTACTTAAAGTTTTATGAGTTGAGTTGATTATGTGATACATGGAAGGAATCATGATATATAACATGTGACCTCCATGATCCCATCATCTTAATTCACTTAAGGATGATTTGATCGATTCAATGTATTGTGTGCACTTAAAATTTTATTGTTAAATTATCAAGTCGTAACATGGGTCAAATGGGAGATTGTTAGATAATTTAGTGGCCCATGTTAGTTTTGGTCTTAAAAGGTTAGGCTCAAAATTAAGGATGTCAACGAGCTGGGCCTAGCCGCCAATGACCTGACCCGGCCTGTCGAAAAATGCTGCGGGTAGGCCTAGCCCATGGCTCGTGGCCCGTTTGCGGGCCAAGACCAACCGACTTGTGGTCAAGCTCATGACCTGGCCCGCCTAGCCTACCCGGGCCACGACCCACCCATCGGGCCTGAGTCGGCTCGTGCGTTTAATATATTTTAAAAAATTTTAAAAATATATATACAATTTTAAAAAATTGTAATTGTTTTTGTTAAAATTCATAAATTATAAATTATAACATAATCATTATAGTAAAATGTAAGATGAATTTAGCTATAAATTTTACAAAAATATTTATATAAAATACGAACCGATTTATATTTAAAGATATATAGCAATGATAATGTTGTCATAATTATTTTCTGTAAACAACTCAATTTAAACTTTTTTATTTTATTTTTCATATTGACATAATATATACATTATGCATATAAGTATTTATATCAATCTTAAAATGAATTAATCACTTTATTAATCCTAATGTATATTCCAAAATAATATATAAGTAATTCAGTTATAAAAACAAATAAATACAGTATATTACATTAAAAATAGCTACTATTTTATTAAAACTATAATACATTACGTAAATTCTTTTGATTTGTTTTTATAAATTATTTATTTTGTTAAGTCAAAAATAGTTCTTTTACTTTGTTTCCAAAATCATTATATTCTAATTAATCTAAATTTATATAAATTAAATTCATAATTTTTTCTCCTATCTGAACTCTAATATTAGAAGATTCATTTCTACCTAAGTCACTCTAATTAAAAGTTTGTTAAGAGTAATTTCGTAGATTCTTAATGAAAACCTTGATATAAGATATAAGTATTACTTTAAATCCTTCTCGTCCTTAGAGTGTTATAAGCATATCATATACTCATATTTCATACAATTAATAAAATTTTCACATTTTTTCTTTTTAATATATGTATTATGTGACAACTTTAAATTATAACAACATATAATGAATTAATTATGATATGATTAAGTTATTGAGATGTATGTAATGGTATGATTAATTAGGACATGTAATCCAATTAATTAGGCCATTTATATGAAAAGTTATAAGCATATTATCATATATTCATGTTTCATAAAATTAATAAAAATTTCACCTTTTTTAATATATATATTATGTGACAACTTTAAATTATAACAACATATAATGAATTAATTATGATATAATAAAGTT
>JANZXR010000009.1:25168719-25180276 GCA_027575705.1 Erythroxylum echinodendron | reverse complement strand
ATGATTTTATTTTAATTTTTAATAAACAAACAAATAAATAAAAATTATTGTATAAATATAAATTAATTTAGTTAATATCTAAATTATTGTGGTTGTATAAATATAAATTAATTTAGTTAATAACTAAATTATTGTGGATGTATAAATATAAATTAATTTAGTTAATAATTATTGTGGTATATTCTTTGAAAATTTTTAGTGTAAAAATTTTACTGTAAAATGGTTAGGGTAACATCAAATTAGTGCAATGGTTAAAGACGGCCTAAGGAGATAAATCGTACTGATTTGACTTTTGAACATTAAGTTTGACCAAAGACGAAACTGTTGAACCGTTGATAGTAACTTGATGCTATTCGATTGATACTTTTATTTTATGTCTCTTTCAAGTACTTCTGTGGCACGTAATTTACATTATCTTCAATTTGTCTTCATTCAAATAAAAAAATTAATTAATTATAAGCTCTAATAGTTCTTTCTTCATCCATCAAGTCAACAGCTTTAGGAATCACATAATACAGCATTCAAGTCACACTAAAGCACAAATGGCTACAGAAATTGAAAAATTACAGACAGCTTGCCCATCCCAGATAACTAGGAGTCTTAGAGGAAGTGATGAACACCTCACGACAAAGTTGCTGTAACACATGGGTGTAAGACTGCATACTATTGACCTTTATGGATCTCGCCTATCGGTGAAACTTTCGTTCAGTATTATTGTTGGAAAACACCTTTCCCCTACTTCAACACACTACAAGACAGCAGGAGGCAAAACAAATCGATATAAATCACCGGACAAACTAAACGATAAGCTCGAACTCGATTCAAATAGAGGTTGGGTCGGCAAATCATGTTAAGCTAACACCCCTTTCATGGGAAATCTCAAGATAGTCTTGAGGACTAGATCAGATTAAAAAGATTATGAATTAATACAAAGTTGTGGAAACTTACTTGTATAGATACGCAGCAATGCCAAGAACTATGCACAACAGGGTGATATCAATGCAGAAGTTTCGACTGGACCTTAGCTGAAACAGAGTCCAATCACAAACAAACGACAGTAAAGGACAAGAGAAGAGGTGGAGATAGATTATATAATCAGAGTTTTCACAAGAAAAATGGAAATTAATTACCTGGTTTACTGTATCCTTGAGTCTGACATTAGTATTTTTTAGGTCCGAAGTTGCTCTGTCAACCTAAACACAGGACATAATCGCTTAAGCAAATGATAGGTAGGTAAGATAAATTGGATGCCATTCATGTCCATTTAGAGCTGTAATGTGATGGAAATAAAGCTAAGGATATGATTATTACCTTGTCATCTATTTCATCCATCAGAGGCACTTGCCTATCTAATTCCTGCAAGTGAATGGATCACTAAATGTTATCACGAAGAAGAAGAAGAAGAAGAAGAGGAAGAAACATGTCTTTCAGACCTCATTCATGTCGTGAGCCATGTTTTTCAGAGTATCCAATCCTTCTGCTATAGTATCTAAACCTTCATCCTACATAAGAAGCATACACATGTCCAACGTTGTCAGTTCCGTTAGATTTACACGAACGAATTCTCCTGCTTGTGAAAAGGAAAAAATTAACTATAAACTTACAAAAGAACAGAGAAACAAGTCTCAAATTAGTACTGGCAACAAGAAATTTTGTTACTGTCTCAAGGACATCATGTTATTGTCCCACTGTCCCATGTCAGTGTGTTCTGAATCAGGTTTATCTGAACTAATCTGATCCTTCAAAATTAGGAGATCTTATTAAACTTTTCCATGATTGGTTTGATCGTTATAGAAATATTCAGAGCACAATCTACTATTTCGTTGTAATTTCAAGAACACAGTACTTGCCTGTTTGATTCTGCGCATTTCGTATTCCTGCCTAAACTGACCTGTCTCATCAGTTTGTTTGAAATAGTCGTTATCGAAGCTGCTTTCTGTCAGAAGTTGGACAGAACAATTGAAAAAAAAACTGATAATCAGAACAATATCCACATAATCAGGCAAAGAATCGATGATAAAGAGTGAGCAGAATGATCAATTTACCATAATTAGAGTCAAATTTGATTCCTGTATATGAGGAAGCAGAAGGCCCTGAACCAGAAGCACCAGGTTGTGGAGCTGCACTTGTACTGCCGTCAGGTATTGCTTCAATCCTGTCTTTTAAAGCATATACTAGTTCAGTTCGAGCCCCGAGATCTTCTTTAGATAACCCTTTGACCTGATCATGAGAAAGAAGAGACCTTTAAGATCAAGAAGAAAGAAAGAAAGAAAGAAAGAGGAAGAAAACAGACCTTCTTAAGAGCTAGTCTCTGCAACTTCGGGAGTTCCTCCAGTAATCGGCCCTTTATTCTTCGAATCTCTGCGTTCAAAGCAACCACGGTAGCCCTTTTCGTCTCTTTCGCTGCCGATTCCGATTTCTGAAGAATAAAGACAACAAAAGATTCCATTTTATAGAAAGCTAAACATTCGAGTGATTGAAACCCTTTTGAAAAAATAGTTTCAAGAGAAAGAGCGCAAGTTACTTGAACGGCCGTCTCAAGGTTGGCTTCGAACGTGGCGTAGAGGCGGGCAAAAGCATCATCGCCCGAGACGTTGAGTTCCTTCTGCTTATCGACGTCGTACTTGTCGTACTTTTTGCAAATGGCGTCCGCTCTCGTTATCAAATCGATCACCGTCATCTCTCTTCCCTTTATCTGAACAAACCAACCAGAACCCTGAAGATGTAACTCCTTCTCTAGAGTTTTAACAGGTTTTCTGGTTTGTTTTGTTAGAGTTCATAGATACAGAGCATGACACAGGACGGCTTCTTCTAGACAGAGACAGGCGTGCCTTGCCTTGCCTTTCCAAGGAGAGCTATGGGACTTGGTATCTGGTGCTTCTGCCTCCACACTCAGCCTTCTTGTTCACACTATTGATTTGCTTCCACGTGTTTAGAGGTAGATTTTCTGGCCATCGTACGGTTTCCAGAGGTGACATTTAACTATAATCCTCCGTTTGATGTGTCCAGCTTTTGTCCTTAGTGACGACTGAGAAACTTGGACGAAGTACAAGTGCCCATGAATATTTTTCTTGTTTGTTGTTCCAACTTTATTCTATTTTATGTATTTCTAATGGGAAAGCCCCAATTTTCAATTATCACATTCCCTTACTTTGTTTTCCTAACAAACATTTGTCCTACAAGGCCCTGTTTTCGATGTAAACAGAGCACTTTCGATAAACAGAATAAGATGTTTCCTGCTAATCTGTTAATCCAATGACCAAGAAGTGGTTGGTGTTCCTATGTTTATCATTATCCCTTCCTAAAACTTGGAGTTTTAGATACAACGTCATTTGGATTTTTGGACATACATCAACAGTTCTAAGATGCATTAGTTTCGTGTGTAAGTGGGAATGCAATCCAAATGACCTGATTGGACGTTAACACAAGTCAAATTGTGGTCACAGAAACAGAATCAGAGCTTTTTTTACCATAATTAATGACCTTTTGTGATTGTGTCCCTTGTCTAACACGGAAAGAAAGAAATGATTAGTTATGTAAACCCTTTTGGTCTCTCTTAATCGACAACTTTTTTTGTACCAGTTTGGATAATATGATCACCTCAAAGCACATGGCCCGGAATGCGATTCTCGGGACCTCTTGGCATAGGATTGCAAGTCGTTTAGTGCTCTTTTTGTGTCTGTTTGTTCAGTCCTATTCGGCTTATGAACTGATACAGTCGAACACTTTCACTGTTTCGAGTTTTAGATATCCCCGGACGGAGTTCGGGCCTTTTGATTTGAGTTACATTAGAGGTGTGTGTAAAAGCCAATGAAATGGACGTTCTCACTCCCATCTCATTGATTCAATCTTTTGAGTAAAGCCTGAGATTTTCAGTTCTAAATTTCGATAATCACTCGATAGTTTCTTGCTTTATTAACGGTGGTATGGCTCTTTACCATCGTTTTTCATCGACCCTTTTCTGTGTGTTTTTCAGTTGATTTACCTCCGTGGTTCTCTCGGGTGAATGTAGCAATAGAGTCGGATCTGGAACTTGTGAGTATTAGTTTAACAATGTTTATGTTAGGTGTACACTACATAATCTCTGAGTTCTTGTTTTGTTTTTTTCTTATAGTACATTTGATTGTGTTGAATTGAAGATTGAGATCCTGCTTAATCATTAGCTCAGTTATTGCCTGCCTTGCTTTTATGGAAGCTGATGCTCAGATTTTGACAGGATTGGAAGAGCATATCATTCCCAAAAGCCAGCTACGAGTTATCTGCTTCAGGTATGGCAGCCCTCCTATACGAGAAGTCTTAAACAGTTATGTTATACAGTTAGGTACAACAGACGGGAAGAGAATTGATATGAGAGTATATTTGGTGATAATACTTCACATAAATAAGAGAATTGAATCTTTATTGCGTATTGGTTAACCTGATATTATAGAGCCTGGAACTCCAAAACGTATTCTTTGAGTGCAATTTCTTTCTTAAAGGTGCTGTTTTTTGTGTGTGCCAAATGAGAATGTTTTTCAGTTCTGTTCTGCAACGCGTTTTTATTTATAGCATCCCTGTTTTCGCAGCATTCGATCCCTTTTCGAATGGATCGGTTCGGGAAATTCAAGATCCTAAGAATGTTCAGTGCTGTCCAGTGAAGAGAAATATCACCTTGAATTTAACAAATGAACAGGTTTGGCATCAATGTTTCATCAAGAATTAGCAGACTTGAAATTAACCAGGTTCTTGTTCAGATACGTCCAGGAGTTTGATATCTGGGTCTTTTCAATGGCATTGGACCAACGAGGAAGCAATCAAAGATGGTATGTTTATTTCAGACCTCTAATTGAGTGTCACTGTCATGTTCCATCTTTTCTATTTAAATAATTGAGTGAGAATTTAGACCTTTTTTAGTGATGTAGACACACAACTATTGTTTTTAAGTAGAAAAAATTCCTCATTTGAAGAATGTTGAATCGAAGGTGTACAATAATGGATGATTTGCAGGCTAAAGTTGATATTTGACTGTTGCTCTCGACGAGAATGAAGACCATCTTTTTGTTTCCAATTACGGTAAAGGTGGATATAAAGAAGTTTCCTGTGTAATTAAGCTTAGAATTTAGGCAGATTTTGGGAATTTCTGAAATCCTTGGTTGAGGCTGACAGATGGAAAACTAATAGTCATGGATTTTGATACATGAGCAAATACTTGATAACCTACTCTTGCTTTCTTTCCTCTCTTCAGTAAACAGTTTTTCTTAGATGTTGCTCATGAACATGGCAGTTCTTCAATGGTAATAATTAGTGTGAAACTGCAGATCATCCACAGTCCAGCATACTCGTTTAGTGCTAACATCGACGTGGAAGGATTTACAACCTCCACTTTTTGGGGCCAGTATTGCAACCTGACAATATACCCACTTTCATGTTCTTAATCTGATAGAAACAATCTTGCAGATAACACACCCAATGCTAATCTCCAAATAACTGAAACTCCGGTTTCTTGCAAAACTTCCTGAGGCATTCTGCCATGAAGAAAATGAACCAAGTGTCTATTCAATGGAAGTGGTTGACACAGTAGAACAATTAACAATTGCTGCAACAAATGTTAGTTTCAGTCCACCACCCTCAATTGGCAGTTTTGATGCTAGCAACTATGGTTTGATGTATTTTGTGTGGTACAGTGCTATGCCTTCGAGGGCACTCCATGATTATTCCGGTGACCTCAACAAAGCTCCTTTGGTTCTTCACTCTCCAAAGCTTGATTGCTGGTTTATTTCTGTTTTACCAACAAATCTCTCAAAAGAAACCCGGGGGACTCAAAATGCTGAAACTAGAGTTTATTATTCTGTTAAGTGGCAAATGCTCGGTTCTCCAGATGGAAAAGCTGGACTGAATTATACCTCTTTAAGATACATGCTCCAGGTAACATTGTCAGAGGACATGAGTTCTCATTTTGCTTTAAAGATTCAAATCTGGACTATCTTTGGCTTATTTTCTGTGATTCTGATAGATATGCTCATCATGCCAAAGACTAAGCTTTTAAACAGCTTATTTTCCATACTCCATTTCTTCCACACACAAATATTACTGATGTGAATCATTATTGGTTATCTGCAGACAAACCTTTGTGGGGACAACTCACACTTTGAATCCTATTATCTTCCAGTCAGTGAGAAAGTATCCTTGGATGCTGCCAAGTTTCGTCTGGAGCCCATGTCAAACCACACGTTGTATGGTGGCAAACCAGATGATTCATGGACTTATTTTGCTTCCTGTTAGAATCATCGTGCTTGAGTATATGAAACACAAAGGTGATCTGCAAATAAAATTGGAAGTTGAAAGTTGAAAGACGTGATCTTTGATTAATTAGAAAGCTGCAATTTGATGTAGAGCACATGTGGAAATCAATTGCACTCATTGTATCAAATGCCACAGCTATCCAGCGTATTGGTCTCTCCTGAAAAAGGTGAACGCCTTGATTCTATTCTTTGCTTAGTTGCTAATTCTTCAGAATACTCAACTGCAGCAATTAAAGATGATGATACCTGAACTGAATGTGCTTGCCTTTCTTAGTCCTTTAGTTCCATAATAGAACAATTTTAGCAGATAACCAAGTGTAAGGGTAATTTTTGTTTCAGTAACACAAATCAGTTTATGCCAACTTTTGATCACGGGAAGATTTTGATCTCGCATTTTGATCGATTTATAGTTGTTTTATCTGTAAACATTGAAAGCTATCAGTTGGTAACCATTCTCTAAGGTATTTTGGTTCTGTGCAGGCATATTCAGAATGGGTGCTTTTGATCGAGTTATACTTGTTTTATCCGTGAACATTTAAAGCCATCAGCTGGTAACCATCCTCTAAGGTATTTTTGGTTCTGTGCAGGCATATGCAGAATGGGTGCTTTTCACATCTAGTGGCATTTCAAGTGGATTGTATCATGCATGCGATGTAGGCACATGGTGTGCATTATCATTTGGTGTTTTGCAAGTATGATTCTGATCTTAATGATTTTATATGTCAGATATTTTTTAAGATGAGAACTTATGCATTTTTCTAACATAGTCTTGCTTTATTGATTGATTCTTATATATTGTTCCTTTTATTCCTGTACTGGTTTTGAAACGTTCTGATTTGTCGACAAACTGTTTCAGTTCATGGATTTTTGGTTCTTTCTCATGGCTGTAGTGAGCTCTTTTGTGTACTTGGCTTACTATCAATGAAGCATCTAAAAGGACTATTCACACAGCTGTTGCGATCCTTACGGCACTTATGGCCATAACCACAACTAGGAAGTTCCAACTTTAACATGTTATATGAATTTCTTTCATTCAGAAGGGACTTTGAGTTTAACTATGACAATGGCTGCAGGTCTTCTAATACTATTCTTGTTACAGCAATTGGGGCACTTGGTCTTCTTGTTGGATTACTGATAGAATTCTCCACCAATTCTAGTTCGTTTAGGGCTTCAGTGGAATTATCTATAAGTATTCCCAACAAGTGAGTATGCCTGCTGCAGAAACATACGACATTTAGATGCTGTAAAATTGCATAGGCATAGATATACTGTATCAGTAGTTCATTGCATAGTCTGTTCTGAAAAGTAAAATAGTCCATTTCCTGTTACAGATGGGATACTGTGAAAAGTTGGACGAACAATTTAGTCAAGAAAATATTGAGAAGATTCAGATGGGGTTTTGTACTTCTGGGATTTATTGCATTGGCCATGGCAGCAATAAGCAGGAATCCAGAGACCAGTGAAAGCTACTGGATTTGGCACAGGTCGTATGAACTTATTTCCTCCTTTATGCTCTATGTTTCTCTATCTGACAAAGTTTTTGTAATAATGGTTTCCAGTTTATGGCATGTGTCCATATATTCATCTTCCTTTTTTTTGTCTGTTCAAAGGTGGAGACTGAAGATACTGATAGTGAAAGGCATTTAGACGGACAATATCAGCTGATGCAGCAGAATTCATTTCCAAGAACAGAATAGGAGACTCTGAGAGATGGAGAAAATTTCCAGAATAAGCGCTGAGATCCTGCAGCAAGACATAATGAAGGTATGGACAGTGAATTGAGTAGGCTTTGTCTCTTTTCGTGCATGCGGTCGTGTCTTAGATTGTGTCAAGTCTCCGCAAACACCATTTACCATAGGGAGATATGAGCTGCAGCAACAAAAATGCTGCAAGCTGCAAATTCTTTTGAGCAGAAAGTTTGCTCACCTTTAACCATTTGGCATTTTTGCTTATTTTCTTTTATATAAACCTTCTGCAAGTATACATGGAAGATTTAGATATTTCTTCTTACACTAACTAAATATCTTATACAAGTGTATTAAATTTGAGTAGTTTACTATTGTGATTTGCACATATTATCTATACACACACTCAGGAGAAGTGTTCGAGATGTTACAAGGGAAAAGGAAACAGAGATGTTGGATGAACTTTAATGTTTTAGTAATTCTACAAAATTGCTTAGTCTTCTCCACTGAAGCACTCTTCAAAAATCTAAACCAATAGTTCTTTGTACTCTTTACGAATTCCCCAGAGAATCTCTGCGCAAACCTTCATTCTTGGTCGTTCCCGTCTGCTAGGACCCATACATTTTACTGCCACTTCCACAATCTTCTCCAAGGCCAAGGTGTTTGCTTCACTTGGTTCGAGCTTCGGGTCCAATATTGAAGTTGTCTGTCCAGCAATAAACTTGCTAACTGCCTGCAAGTTGCATCTATTAGGAGTCACATATATAACTTTTTCATTTCCAAATTGTTTCTGTTATTTGTTAACATTCAGTTGCAAGATACTCGACTGAATTCAGAGAATCACTTTATGGACAAGAACGTACAATTCATGAACAAAGAAGAGAAGAAAATTGTACCCATTTGGGAGTTACTCGCTCTTCGAATTCCCGTTTTGGTTCTATAGGGCGTCTCCCTGTTACTAGCTCAACCAGTAAGACACCAAATGAATAAACATCGCTCTTCTCTGTAAGTTGATTGGTTCTAACGTATTCTATGTCCACGTAGCCTGCAGTTCCTTTAACTTGGGTAGACACATGGCTATCACCTGAATCACAATCAGCTCCTAGCCTTGCAAAACCAAAGTCAGTTACCTTGGCTCGAAAGTTCTCTGCAATAAGAATGTTTGAGGACTTTATGTCCCTGTGAATGATTGGATGATCTGCAACAAGTTATGATGACATTAGATTCTCACAACAGTTTCTGAAAGGCCAAGAGTATAGCTTTAGCTCCAAACTGAAGGAACCTGTATACATGTGAAGATAAGTGATTGCATGAGCCACATCGATTGCAATATCCAGGCGCTGAGCAAAGCTAAGAATGCTGCCTCTTCTACCTGTCATTAACGTGCTTCTTAACTCAATCAATAGACAACATTGTAAAGTTCAACTGAAGACAAGAGACTGAGATCAGATGGGGACATCATTATAAGTAAAAGTGAAACTTACAGTCCAAGTGATCCCTAAGAGTTCCATTTGGTACATACTCAATAACAACAACTCTTTCATCTCCATGCTCCAAATAGCCATAAAACTTTACCAGATTCAAATGCTCTACTTGCGCTAGTGTTTGTATCTCGCTCTGAAATTCCACACTTGAATGATCATCACACAAGCTCTGCGAAGAAGATGTGACCGAAACATTGGTGGAGACTGAAACCTTATTAACACACATTTTGTTGGACAAGCAAAGATCAGCAAAACAAATAGCGAATGATCCTTTTACAAACCTTTTTATTCGCACGTTTGACTGCAATAAGGGTACCATCTTTGAGTGTGCCCTTGTAGACTGTCCCAAACCCACCTTGTCCAATTATGCAGGAAGCAGAGAAATTCTTGGTGGCTTTGTAGATTTCATCCATGGTGAACCTCATAGTACCTGTCTCTCCTCCTCGTCCCTGGTTACTGGCAACTAATAGAAACGAAAGTACACCAAGTCATTAGTCGAAGACTTGCAAATTCATCAACTACTTTGTTCATAAAGCCCTGGTAATGTCTACAAATATTAGAAATTGATCAGTTGTTTCAAACGGGTAATAAAAAATTCCAAAAGCTATGCACAGAAAACTAGATATTTGTCAAACCTCGTACTATAAAAGAACGTAAACATGCTTGCATGTAAGAAATACTATCATCAACTAACTACCAACATTCTCAAAATCGAACAAGAAGTTAAACACATGCCTACAACCGTCGGAGTCGCCATTTTATTTTCGAAAGCTCAATAGAACAGTAAGTATTGACAATCCAAGGAAGTGGAGTATTATACCAGAGTAAGGTTTAAACTCTACAGAGTGATCGTAACTCTTGGAGTTGTCGGTCTCATGACGCGTTAAGCACCCAACAAAGAGTCCAGCGACCAATCTCGCGGCTGCTGGCACGAGGTTCCGCATCTTGACGACGGAGGAGGTCGGCGAGGAGGGAGGTTGACGGTTGGGCGCAGGCGGCGCTGACTTTGGCCTTTTCATTACTTCTAGAGAGAGAGAGAGAGAAGGTTTGCTGTCGCGCGGGTCATTATATAAACGGAAGACTTTGATTTTTTCGACGGTCTGCAATGCTAACGTGCGCCATTCCCGTAGGCTATTACGCGACAGAATTGACCATTGGGACTAAGGTAATCACTCCCGCTGAGAATGACAGTTAGACGGGTCGGACCCAGCACGAAATCCGAACAAATTTGGAGTTTACAGTTTGAATTATGCCGGAAATGTAATTAATATTAAAATTTTTTATACTTATAAATTAAAACGGTATCGTTTTAAAATAATTATGAGATTAAATTATAACAATAAAAAATAAACTTTATTTCCTAATTCCGAGATTCAATAAAGAAGAAAGAGGTATAGAATGAATGTTGGAGTTGGAAGGGTGTCTGATGCCAAGTCAATGAAACTAAAATAACATGATTTTAGGGTAAAAAGTCAATCTTTCGTCACACTTCTAGCTAACCCAGTAATAATAATAGGTCGAATTATGCCGGGCTGAGTTAAGCTAGGACTTGAATTCAATCTAAAGTTCGATTGAGTTTAAACTATTTAGCGAAAGCTTAGTATCATTAGAGTTTAAATAACCGAAGCTTGACCAAAGAAACAGGAACATTACAATAACGGCCTAAGCCAAAAGAGCCTTATTTTGAGTTTGACTTTATCAAACCTGAGGGGGTGTTTGATTGATAGGCTTAAGAAGGGGTTAATAAGTAAGGAATGAAAAGTGAGTGGTTGGTTATTGATTATCATTATAAAGGTAATATTTTGATATCCCACTTTTGGAGAATCCCCCATACTCCCCATTTAGTAGAGGAACAAAACTCATTTCTTAGTAATGACTCTTTTTTTAATTAATTAATTAATTAAATATAATTAATTATAATATAGTTAATTAAAATAATAATATTAATTAATTAATTACATTATAATTAATTAAAATATAATTCATTCATTAATTAAAATATTGTAATTAATTAATTAATTAATTAAAATATTTTAATTAATTAAAATATTGTTAATAATTAATTAATTACATTATAATTAATTGAAATATAATTAATTAATTAAAA
>JANZXR010000009.1:25145925-25168619 GCA_027575705.1 Erythroxylum echinodendron | reverse complement strand
AATATGATTGATTGTCCATTACAGTAAATTATATATATGCATCAGAATAGGTTACTACTATGTATTTAAATTTCACCAAAAGGAGAATTTAAATGCATAATCAAAGTGTATTAGTTAGTTTGAATCCATTTAAGGGTGGACCATTGCTTATAATTAATGACATGAAAGGCACTTTATCAACATATTTGGTTAATATGATTGTATAACCAAAGATAACATACATGTTGATTAGAATATGATTGATTGTCCATTACAGTAAATTATATTTATGCATCAGGATAGGTTATTACTATGTATTTAAATTTCACCCAAAGGAGAATTTAAATGCATAATCAAAGTGTATTAGTTAGTTTGAATCCATTTAAGTTTACTCAAAGAATTAATGTGTGGTCTATATGTTGTATGTGTAGCATCTACTAATTTGTTTGCTTTAGGAAATGGGCTAACCAAGTTCAATGGTCTGAACTATGCTGATTGGTCCAAACAAATCTAATTCCAACTGGGTGTAATAGATTTGGATTTGGCCATAGTGTCAGAAGTAAGGCTCGCAGCCATAACTGAGACCAGTTCTGAAGCTAACAAGTCTTATTATGAGGCTTGGGAATGGTCTACCAGGCAGAGTTTGAATTTGATGCGAATGATGATCGTAAAAAATGTAAAGCCTTCAATGCCTAAAACAGACAATGCAAAGGAGTTCATGTTGAAGCTTAAAGAATACTCTCAATCTGATTTAGCTGACAAGTTCATAGTAGGGACTTTAATGAGTGAGCTGACGACTAAAAAGTTTGACCAATCGCAGCCTATTCATGACCATGTAACCCATATGTCAAACCTAGCTGCAAAGCTGAAATTTATGGGTATGGATGTGAGTGAGTCTTTTCTAGTACAGTTCATTATCAACTCCCTTCCTCTAGAGTTTGGCCAGTTCCAGGTGAATTATAACATCATTAAAGAAAAATGGAACCTGCAAGATTAAGGCCATGTTAGTTCAGGAGGGAGGGAGATTGAAGAAAATGAAGGAGCACTCTGTTCATCTCACATTTCATCCAGGGGCCAGTAGCAGCAAGAACAAACCAGGAAAGAAAGGCAAAAATAAGGACAAAGCTCTCGTTAAAGTTAATGAGGGTCGAATCCATAAAGACAAGAGGTGCCACTTCTGCAAAAAGCCTGGTCATTTAAGGAAAGATTGTCCTAAAAGAAAAGCTTGGTTCGAAAAGAAAGGTATATGCTATGTCTTAGTATGTTTTGAATTAAACCTTATTGAAGTGCCGAATAATACCTGGTGGTTAGATTCTGGTGCAACTACTTATGTGTCACATGTTAAACAGGGATTCCTTTCAACTCAGACCATAAACGGAACTGAAAAGTTCTTGTTTATGGGGAAAAGAATGAAGGCACGGATAGAGGGCATTGGGACGTACAGATTGATCCTGGACACTAGTTGTTACTTGGATCTAGAAAAGTGTCTTTATGTTCCTGAATGTGCTAGAAATTTAGTTTCTATTGAAGAGTTGGATGTTGTAGGATTTCAATTTAAGATTAGAAACAATATTTTTTCATTGTATAAACACAAGTACTATTATGGTTTTGGTATTTTAATTGATTTTTTATATCGTTTCAATCTTGATGTTGATTTTGCTGCATTTCTGTTTCATGTTGACCATATTATAGGAAGTAAACGTAGTGTACAGAATGAATATTCTGCTTTTTTGTGGCATAAAAGATTAGGTCATATATCCAAGGAAAGGGTACAAAGGTTAGTGAAAAATGAAATTCTACCTCAATTGGATTTTGTTGACTGGGATATGTGTGTGAATTGCATTAAAGGCAAGCAAACCAAACATATATCGAAGCATCTAGCTACAAGAAGTAACGAATTACTAGAATTAATATACAACAACATCTGTGGTCTTTTTGACGTTCCTTCTTGGGGCAGCGAAAAAAATTTTATTGCCTTTATTGATGACTTCTCAAGAAATGGTTATATTTATCTACTGTATGAACAAGCTTAGTCTGTGGACATCCTAAAGGTTTTCGTTAATAAGGCAGAAAGGCAGTTAAATAGAAAAGTAAAAATAGTGAGGTTCGATAGAGGTGGTGAATATTATGGAAAATTTGATGAAAGTGGACAATGTACAGGTCCATTTGAAAAGTTTCTTGCCAGTCGAGGCGTATGTGCGCAATACACAATGCCTGGTACACCACATCAAAATGGTGTAGCTGAAAGGCGGAATCTTACTCTTATGAAAATAGTTAAGAGCATGTTAAGTCATAGTGCTATACCTTTATCATTATGGATGCATGCATTAAAGACCGCTAGGTATCTATTAAATGGGATTCCTAGTAAGGCAGTTCCTAAGATACCTTATGAACTGTGGACAGGAAGGAAACCTAGTTTACGACACATTCTCATTTGGGGTTGTCCGGTAGAAGTAAGGCTATATAATCCACATGAAAAGAAGCTTGATGCGAGAACCGTTAGTGGTTATGTCATCGGCTATCCCGAAAAGTCCAATGGGTATAGATTTTATTGCCCTAACCATAGTACAAGAATAGTTGAGTCTGGTAATACTCGATTCATTGAGAATGGTCAAATCAGTGGGAGTGGAGAACCACGCAAAGCGGATATTCACGAGAATCGAGTAGAAACTACTCCAAAACGAGTGGACACTACCACATCAAACATAATTCCACCCGTTATTATTCCGCTTGTTGCATCACGAATACGCAACATACCGAAACAACAAATTAATGTTCCAATTCCACCAATTAAAGATATTCATAAAGAACCAGCTAATGATGTTTAAGTTACAAATGATGAAGTGATACCACATGAAGTAGCATTACGAAGGTCTGTAAGGCAAAGGAGAGCAACTGTTTTAAGTGACTATGAAATTTATTCATTTGAACATGAATGTGACTTGAGCATTGATAAAAATCTAGTCTCGTTCAAACAAGTCATGGAATGTAACAATTTTGAAAAATGGTTCAATGCTATGAAAGAAGAGTTGAAATCAATGGATGAAAACAAAGTCTGGGAATTAGTTAAATTGTCGGAAGGTGCAAAGCAAGTGGTTTGTAAATGGGCCTTTAAGATCAAATGTGACTCACAAGGTAACATTAAAAGGTATAAAGCCAGACTTGTTGCCAAAGGTTATACTCAAAAGGATGGCATTGACTATGAAGAGACCTTCTCTCCAGTTTTAAAGAAGGATTCTTTAAGAATTGTTATGGCCCTGGTAGCTCATTATAAGTTAGAGCTTCACCAAATGGACGTAAAGACCGCCTTTCTAAATAGTGACTTGGAAGAAGTGTATATGAATCAACCAGAAGGTTTTAAAATCACAGGAAAGGACAAGTTAGTGTGTAAATTAAAGAGGTCAATTTATGGACTGAAACAGGCTTCCCGACAATGGTAATGATACCATTACGTCTTATGGTTTTATAAAGAACACTATTGATCGGTGTATCTATATGAAGGTCAGTGGGAGCAAGTTCATTATATTAGTCATATATGTTGATGGTATCCTTCTTGCTGCAAATAATCTGGTTTTGTTACATAATGTAAAGAATTCTCTTTATAATAATTCGAAATGAAAGATATGGGTGAGGCATCCTATGTGATAGGAATAGAACTATTCCGTGATAGATCACAAGGGTTATTAGGATTGTCTCAAAAAAGTTATATCAAGAAAATATTGGAAAGATTTAAAATAGAAAAGTGCTCTGCAGGGATAGTTCTGATTCAGAAAGGGGACAAATTTAGTTAAATGCAATGTCCACAAAATGATTTGGAACGTAAGGAAATGGAGTCTATTCCTTATGCGTCAGTAGTTGGGAGCTTAATGTATGCTCAAACATGCACTCGGCCAGATATCAGTTTTGCTGTTGGAATGCTCGGCCGATATCAAAGCAATCCTGGAATAGATCACTGGAAAGCTACAAAGAAAGTCCTTAGATATTTACAAGGCACCAAGGATTATATGCTCACATATAGGAAATCAACCCATCTCTAAGTAATAGGTTACTCAGATTTAGACTATGCCAGTTGTGTAGAATCAAGAAAATCTACATTCGGTTGTATGTTCCTATTAGCTGGAGGAGCAATTTCATGGAAAAATGGAAAGCAGTCCGTCATTGCTACTTCCGCTATGGAGGTTGAATTTGTGACGTGCTTTGAGGCTACGATTCATGGATTGTGGTTGCGGAACTTTATCTTAAGTCTTGGTCTTGTCGACAGTATTACTAGACCGTTAAAAATTTATTGTGATAATTTTGCAACTGTTTTCTTCTCTAAGAATGACAAATATTCAAAAGGTGCGAAACACATGGATTTGAAGTATTTGTCTGTGAAAAAAGAAGTGCGAAAACATAAAGTATCAATTAAGCATATTGGTACCGATCTTATGATAGCAGATCCGTTAACGAAAGGCTTACCGCCCAAAATATTTATTGGTCATGTTGAACGGATGAACCTTATAGATAAGTCCTTGTTAGCATAGTATTCAGACATGTATATATATATATATTATTATCTTGCTCGAATTGTAATGACACTTGTGAATTCAATTACAGTCATATGTTTTTGCTCAGTTACTGGTTATCCATATTATGTTGTATCCATATTACCGAATGACTCACTTAAAGTTAGTTGAGTTGAGTTGATTCTGTGATACATGGAAGGAATCGGGTTATATAACTTGTGATCGCCATGATCCCATCAACTTAATTCAATTCAAGATGACTTGATCGATTCAATGTAATGTGTGCATTTAAAGTTTTATTGTTGGATCCTCAAGTTGTAACATGGGTCAAGTGGGAGATTGTTAGATTATGTTATGTCTCATGTAACTTATAGATTTGAGTCCCATAAAAAAGCACCCAAGATAATGGTTATTGGGTATTATAGAATGGATCTCAAATAGGTCAAAGGCCTTTTTCCTTTCTCTTCCAACAATGAACCATCATGATGGTTGGTGAACCAACATGATGGTTGTTGATTGAGTATTTAAGTTTTAAAAACAAAACTTATGAAAGATAATCTCAATGATTCTAAACCATTGAAGAACCACGTTAAAGGAAGCAAGTAAAAAGGAAATAAATCAACATCTTACAACAAAACAAAAACAATCATGGATACAGGTACACAAATTATTCGATCCATAAATGTTTTACAGATTAAACATATAAAAATACCTATAAAATATGGTAAAAGATTAATAATGTAAATATCCGATTTTGTATGATGTTATCAAATCACATGATGAGTATTGTGTGGTTTGGCAATATCACACAGTATCGTATGTTACCTGATACAAATATGATAGATAATGTACCATATAATATAATATGTAGATAAGTTTTACAGTCATTTCATCATTTTTTGGTAAGTTTTTTAACAAAAAATTATATTTGAGACTACAAATGATAAAAAATGAAAAATAATAAATATAAAAATTTCATGTAGTTAATTTTTTTAAATTATTAATTATTTTATTTTTAATTTAATTTAAAAATTTACATTTCTTAAACTTTGGTTAATATATCGATGAAGCACATGTGATATCAATGTTGCACATAAACAAATTGAATGATATTTATAAGATGATTCAACTTAATTCTTAAGTTCGAATTAAATTAATTCAACCTTATTCAAACTAGTAATTTATTATAATTATCTAAAATCATTAATTTAACTTGAATTTAATTAATTCGAATCCAGTTTTAAAAACTAATTTGTGTTATAATATCTTTGATTTGTGTAAGTTTGATGTTCATATATCGTGTTTTTTGTCATTATTTAAAAAATTTTAAAATAAAAATATTAAAGATTATTAAAATTCAAATTTTAGTTTTTTAATTTTTTAAAGTTTCTTTTAACATAAAAGGTTAAATATATTTTATCCAAAATAAAATATAAGAAAAGTAAATAATCATTCTAAAAAATTATAAAAATGATAATAAGTCAGTTCAGGTCGAGTTCGCCCCAAACCTGAGCTCGATCCAACAACTTTTGTTTAGACTTGGGTCTTACCCGAGACCCTATCAAGTCTGGTTAGTCGAGTTAAAGCCTAAGCCTAAATTTGACTCAGCATAATCTCACTTAATTTTTTATTTTAAAAATAAAAAATAAAAAAAGACATCATTTTGTTTGTAATTGTCAAATTTCGAGCTATGCCAGACTTAGACAACCGAAGGTTGACTCCGATTCAAAGCCCAACTGAAGTCTGGTGAATCTAAGGTTAGCCTGTTGACCTGGGGCAAGTTGAGCCAACCCAAATGATATCCTTAAAAAATTTGAAACTGTAAGTACAAATAATGCAACACACAGGATGATCGAGTGTAATAATTAGCCCGTGTCATTTGGTGCAGAAAGTACGTTGAAAAACAAGCATCCACCAGCCATGAAACTAGTGGACTAGGCAGACAAAGTATAAAGGAAAACACCAAGTACAAGAATACAAGAAGGTTGTTACTTTGCTTTCAATCTTCCTCCTTTGCCTTTTGCTTCCTGGAGGTGAGTTTCTCATCTTGACGCCTCTTTCTTCGATGACCCATTTAACTTTTTTTTATTTATAATGTAACTTACCATCAAATTTTGTAGCTTTTACTGGATTGTTCTCGCCCTCCTCGGCATTTCATGTTAGGTTTTAGGCAGTAGGGTATTGCAATTGAATTGTGTTTTGTTTACTTGATGTTTTTTCTGTTACAAGTTGCATTTTTTGTTCTTTTGATGGAATTGGGTGTTGTAGATATCCGGAACTGCGTGTGTTTTGTGGTTCTCAATTTGATTGCTTTAACTCGTCTATTGACATCTGTAAATTTGCTTGCTACTTATCTGGTTATCTGAGGACTACATAATAAGCCCAAATGCATCATTTGTATCTTTTTGTGTATAGTGCTTTGGTACCAATTTGTGCGTGCCGTAATTTTGGGAGTTTGATTAATCATCTTGGCAATTCTTTGTTTCTATCTGAGATTTTTCTTTTACTGTAATGAGCTCACTCGTTCGGGTTTTCTGAGTATCTTGCTACTAAATGCTAATTGGGAATATTTGTGGTACATATTATGCGAAGAATATAGTTCACTAGTTTTTCAAGAATTCAATTAGTTGCAACATATTCCCAGAATGGCAAGTTTGTTCTTTTGTTTTATATCTCTCTTTTTCTTTCAGTTTGGCTGATGAGTGCTAATATCTTATTAAGTGTCAGATTTTGGTAAGTGGTAATTATGTGTTTCTTTTGACCATCCTTTTATGACAGATACCAGGAAACCATTCATCATCATCGGTGACATTACTTTGATAAAAGAACTTATAGGCGAGAATGGGAGGTTGCTGTTGTTCTTCCAGGAAACCCCATCTTCGTGGAACACCTGTGTTCTATTATGTTAGTGATTCCTCATTTTCCCCGTATAGATCTGCTGGATCTTTCCTTGTTATTTTATTTTGTTTTTTATGTATAACCAGCTATATCTGGTTTAGTAAAATGATGGATATTTGATTTGGAGCCGGAGCATTTGATAGAGCCACTTGTCCTGGTGATTTTCAAGAATTCTAACTAGGCGTTGGTGGTTTTAACCATCTTGTGAAAGAAAAAGAATCATAAAGAAAAATGAGGAATCTATTTATTCAAGATTAAATCTCTGGCGAATTTTGACGGCTGACAAGTACTTTCTTTGCAGTGTCCTTCGGCTTTGGAAGAGCATGAGCCCTTAACATCTCACAGTGGGGCTGTTTCTGCATTTACTGCAGGTCTTCTAGTTGAATTAAATCTTAATACAGAATCTCCTGATACTTTCCGGTCACCTCCTGCACCTTTGCCCTATGACCTAGTTCCAAGATATCCACAATCAACTGATTCTGAAACTGTTCGAGATACGATTAGTTGCAGTAGTTTTGAAACTTTAGCAACAGAAGATCTCGCAGAATCAGACTTGAAAACTCACACTAGTTCCTTGCTTGTCTCCCCAAGGAAGTCTGAAACATCAAAGCCAAATGACTCTGTGATGTCAGCAACAGAAGAAGAGGATGCTTGTCCCATTTGTCTTGAAGGTGAAGTAGTACTGATAAGTTTGAGGATCTAGATTCATGTTTAATGCCAAACCTAAACTCTTGCTGCTTCATTCTGCAGAATATGATACTGAGAATCCCAAACTCATTACGAAATGTGACCATCAATTTCACCTTTCATGCCTTTTGGAATGGATGGAAAGGAGTGAAACCTGCCCTATGTGTGATCAGGTATGGCTAAAAACTGGCTGTTGTGCCCCACAAGCAACATGAGTTTATCCTGCTATTAACTGGTGGATAGTTGACATGGCTTGCTTTCTTCAATAATTATCTTATTATAAGCCACTATGCGGCTGATTCTCCTAAGGATTGGAAGAATAATGGGGTAAGAGACCTTGTAACAAATATTTATCCGTCCGGTGACTTTCTTGATTAGAGCGGTATTTACTGACTTGAAGAGTTGATGCTAAATATGTGAAGTTGTTGCTTTATGGTTATTTTTTGAACAAATCAGCGTTTCTATACCCCATTTTCCTTCATCTTCATCCTCTTACCCTTCTTGTTTATCGCGTAACTTCTGTTATGTTTATCTTTTCTTATAGGAAACGTTATTTGACCATACTTCAATTGATACATCTTGAATGAGTTTCCAAGATGGGAAGTTACTTGCTGTTTCAATTAAAAGGTTGAAGTTAGAAGGCTGGAGATGGATGCTACTTGTTTATTTGACAACTGGTGAAGAGACTGCACACAAACTCCTTTTCGGTTTGGTTTTTGTTTGGTTTTGAGATCGAAGACGTCATAGTTTGCTTGTAACTCCTGTAAAGGTCCACAATAAAGGAAGGCGTGACATGATATGGCCATACCACGGTTGCTAGGATTCAAAAGGATGGTTTTGCCAGTTAGTCACGTTGCAAGAATTGGCTTTTGTTTATGCAAAAAATAAAAAGATGGTGGCAAGCGGGAATTCCGTCTTCCATCTTCAGGTAATGAACTGGAGTTTTCTTTCTTGCACATATTATCTTCAGTTTACTTTTTTTATTATTTGTGAACTATGTTGATGATGATGTGGACAAAGCATCTGAAACTCAGAGATGTGTAACGATCAACGACAATTTACACACTTTCTCATATGATTTGCATGCTCTTGGAATTTTATCTATTTAAGTTTGTAATTCTTTCTGTTTAATGTGGATGTGTTGACTATCATCTAATTGCTTCAGTTCGTGATCTCACCTCTTGCACTCGGGAAATCAGTGAAAAGACAAATTAGTGATCTTTGATGCAAGTTTAGTAATTTGTGATCTTCGAATTTCCAGATGCAGAAGTTGGTGACGAATTTTTTTTTTTAAAAAAAAAG
The DNA here is from genome assembly GCA_027575705.1 of Erythroxylum echinodendron. Classification (NCBI taxonomy): domain Eukaryota; kingdom Viridiplantae; phylum Streptophyta; class Magnoliopsida; order Malpighiales; family Erythroxylaceae; genus Erythroxylum; species Erythroxylum echinodendron. The sequence goes on along the minus strand of JANZXR010000009.1, from coordinate 25,159,248 downwards.
ATCAAAGTTTCAAGAACTCAAACTGTGGATTCGTGGTATGAACTCATCTTGTGAAAAGAAAAAAGAATCATAAAGAATAAATGAGGAACCTGTTCCACAGTATTGTGTCACCTGAATTCAATAACTTCACCTTCTCTGCATACCCCAACTTCAACTAACAAGGTGAACTTATCCTTTCTCGGTAAGACCTTGCAACAATTTCTTCTCGGAGCTTGTTCAACGCTCATAAACCAAAACTCTTGATCAATCACCAGAAGTAGTAGCAAGACTTTTCACAAAATATTACACAAAGGTTGTTACCTTGTCCCATAAATGCTCGTCAGGTTTTTTATAAACCTTGACTCTGTAAATCAGAGCAGGATTTGGCATATCCCAGTTGCAATCCGAGTTTGGACCCTGATGAATTACGTACTCACTAGCTGTTCTGTTCCTAATGGTGTCATAAAAAGCTGAAGGCAAATAATAGACAAAAGGGTTTTGGCAAGTTTTGCGACTTGAAGCTGCTCGAGTGTTGAAGGCATAGCTTCTAGGATCAGAAGCTCGGTACCAATGGAGGAATGTCCTCGCTGGTATTTCAATGTCTCGAGGCTTCAGTAATTCCTGGAAGATTTGAACGGCATAGCCCCACGATACATATACTGTCCATTTAGTGCTTCTGTCGTAGCAAATGGATTGTTGAATTAGAGCAGCGGAGTCGAGTCTGATTGGGTCTGATAGCTTCTGAAGAGCAGTGATTCTTTCCAGTTCAGGAAATATGGGATCAATGATATCCAAATGATGCATTGAGACCAAAGGTGCCACAGGATGTGCTGTGAGAAGCCCGAACACGTTTCCATACACATCAAACTGATAAGAATATAAAAAGGAATCGATAATATCTCGTCAGGATCGTAACAGGAAACATAAGAGTATCGTGTAAAGTACAAGATGAGGGACGAAACAACGAACCTGGTGAAATCCAGGTTCTTTGGTAAGAGGAACACCGAGCTCAGACATGCAAGCGTGAATCCGATCATCAGAACCGTACAAAGCTGGATATCTCTTGATGCACCGATCGTGCATCTTGGCAAGTGCTTGAGCTAATGGGTAACTAATGGCAAAACCATTTGATAAGAAAATAGTATGTTCTGCAAGTGACTCTCTGATACACTTCCTATATAATAATACTGACCATGATCATACTTGGAGAGAACCCTGAGCAGGTTATCTGGAACAAAGAACGTATCATCATCTCCCAACACAAACCACCTTACGCCCTTCGTGAATTGTAGCTTCAACGTCTCTGAAACTATCCTCGTTAAACGAATCGCAGACCTGTCACCTTTTGGGTTGCGGTACTCGAACTCCGACATGTTAACGTGGGATATTCTCACCGACGGCAAGAGATGGTCGTCTGTTTCCTTCTTCACTGGCTTGTCCAACCACACTACCCCACGCATCTTCTCTGGTTTCCACCATAGCTTGACGTAGTTTTTCCTGTGGTGCCATAGCTCAGATGTGGAAGCAATCCCAAAAACAATGTGATTAAGCTTTGTAGTTTCGGGGATTGGCAAGGATGGTGTGAGTGAGTGATTTGACGTGGAAATAGCAAGCGATTGCTGAAGAATTATGGTCTGGTTAGGAGGAAATTGGATTGAAACAATGGTACAGGGTAATAGTAATAGAGATAAGGAATAGAGACGAAGAAGAGCCAGACCAGTGTCATAACCTAGTAAGCGACCAGGTGACCATAGAATGTGGAAACCTCGTAGTGGTAGTTCCATAACATGAAGAGTTATCTATGTCGCTCAAGTTTGGTTTCATGTTAACTCACAAGTGACAGAGAAAGTCAAAGCCTCGCATCAGAATGAAGAATATTTGTGTTTCGTATTTTAGCAGATTCTTAGAGATCTTCTTATAGATTCTAATGAGGTTTTGTCGCTAAAATGGGGCAATGCCAAACAAATAGAAATATAGAAAAAACAATAATAGAAACCCTATCTACATCCTTATTTCCAGTCTTGGAAAGTCAACCCTATCTAAACTACTTTTCAACATTGTAATTATTAGTTAATGCAAATAATGGAGCAGATGGGCTAAGCTTGAAGTAATTTGTGGCCTATACTTCCAAACTTTGAAAGTATATATAAGGTTTGTCTGGTAAATGATTTATTATTTATTAGTCATTTTTGGGCAAATTGAAAGGTTTTAATTATTTAATCATGTTAAATAGCTTATAATTATGTTTAATAATTAGCTAATTGGGTTGACGGATTTAACTCAATCTACTGATTTTGAAAACGCTACTATGAGAAACGTTTTCCTTCAACAGCTAAAAGACTATTATAAAATCATTACAAATTACTCGTAGAGATAGAAATGGATGAAGATAAAGATAGAAATATAAATATAAATATAAATTTGGCCTAATTATACAAAATTTAAAAATTAAGTCATTAAATTAAAAATTAAAAATTAAAAATATTAAATATTAAATATTAAATTAATTTTTCAAAAAATTAAATAATTTTAAATTCGTTCTCTCTAATTATATTACATTAATTACTTTTGTATAGGCTTGATATTTATGTCCCTTTTTATATCAATATTTAATATATAATGTTATTATCACCTGTAAATTATGTTTAATATATTCAATTCAATTTAATCTAAAATTAATAAGTCAAATTTAAATTAATTATTTTTATCTAACTTTAAAATTTAAGAGATTAATATAAATATTTTTTAAAATAATTTTATTTTAATTTAATATAAATATTTTTTAAAATAGTTTTCAAATATAGCAATGTAATATGAAAAGTATAGGTGGACTAATTAAATTTCACCCGTATGGTAACTCAACTTAATTCTTAGACTGACTCAAATCAATTGAACTCACTTGAAATAATAATTTAAGATAATTATAATAAATTATTAAATTGAGCAAGTTTGAAAATTTTAATGAGAGTTAATTACAAAAAATTATCAAATTTTGCTCAATTTTATATTTTTAGATCGAACTTTAAAAAGTAACAAATTAAATATTCAAATATTTAATTTTTTTTAATTCTAGCTCAAGTTAGTATTTTCGTAAATTTGTTAATGTGACTTGTCACGTGTTCTAAAAACTTTAAATGCTTATACATGTTAGATCAAATAAACAAAACCAATGAAAATTAACAAAACTACGTCATTTAATAACATAACTAAAATTACGTCATTTTTTGGAATGAAATTCCTAAATCAAAAAGAAGCCGTTGTGATGCGAGAACAAACCGAGGTGCATGCGTTGCGATGTGATAATAAACTAAGGAGCTTGGTGCAATGCGAAAGCGAATGGAGTAGCTTGGTGTGATGCGGGAACGACTTAGGCGTGACTCGTTGAAAAGTTGTTCCGGCGTGTTCACTTGGATGGTTGTGAGAAGTTATTCTTTTAAGATCGACCCCATTTTTAATCATTCTTGTGAAGCGCGTCGGCAATTGTGGGGCCATGTAAAACTGGACAGGGACAGTCACGAGCTTCGTATACTTAATTAATGATGCTTTTTACGGTTTTATTCAAAATTAATAAAATAACTTTAAATTATAAAGAGTAAATTTAAAAAATTGGTTTGAGATTTTACTTTAAAATATTCAAATAATCTCAATTTTATATAAATTAATTAATTGTTTAATTAATAAATTTTAATAATAAAATCATTAAACTAAATGAAATCGAAAATTTAAAAACTAAACTAAAAAATTAATTGATTGAAATTTTTTTATTAAAGTAATAAAATCAATTCAACTTAAAACATTGTTTTAAGTAATTCGATTAAATTTAAACTTAAATTTGATTTCAAATATATTAATGATTTGATTTTATTTTCAAATAGTTGACCGATAGTTATAATTTCCCGAGTCATTTCACTTTATGCCCGACAAAGGAGAATAGATTATTTGTTTCAGATGATCTATTTCAATTTATACATATACACATACATATATATATATATATATATGTATATATAGAGAGAGAGAGGTGAGATTTAATGAAATAGATAATTCCTGGTTTTATCATATTCCAACAAAGATATTGTTCCTGTACTCTCTCAGGTTTTATTTTCAGTTTTCCTTAATATTGAATTTGAACGGTACCGTTTAGCCATGGAAATTGACTAGGACAAAAAGTAGAGACCAACGTGACAAACTTCGTACGATAAACTAGTAGGACCGGCGATGAGGACATACATCGGACGGCTTTGACTTCTTATCAACAAGTTTGAGCAAAGAGCCAAAGACCAATCCGTTGGTAGTAACTCGGTGTCCTGCAAGGCCCTGTTTTCCATGTAAACAGAGCTGTTGCGATGAAGTTTCACGCACACGTTATTGTTAATTGTCAAAAGCAAACAGAGTCGGATGTTTCCTGCAAATCTGTTAATCCAATGACTGAGAAGTGGTTGGTCATTGGCGTTCCTACGTTTATCATTACCCCTTCCTTAGCCAAATTTCGAGTTTAAGATATAACGCCATTTGGATTTTTGGACATACATCAACCGTTCTGAGATGCATTAGCTATTTAGCTTCGTGTGTAAGTGGGAAGCAAACCAAAAAGACCTGATTGGACGTTAACTCAAGTCAAAGGGTGGTCACAGAAACAGAATCAGTCCTTTCTATACCATAATTAGTGACCTTTTGTGATTTTGTCCCTTATTTAAACTTATGTAGTATAAACCCTTTTGGTCTCTCTTAACGAACAACTTTTTCTGTACCAGTTTGGATAATATGATCATGCACATGGCCCGGGATGCGATTCTCGGGCGTTTATTGCTCTTTTTGTGTCTGCTTGTTCAGTCCTATTCAGCTTATGAACTGATACAGTCGAACACTTTCACCGTTTCGAGCTTTAGATACCCCCAGACGGAGGTCAGGCCTTTTGATTTGAGTTACATTAGAGGTGTGTGTAAAAGCCAATGGAATGGACGTTCTCACTCCCATCTGATTGATTCGATCTTTTGATTTCGATAATCTCTTGAGAGTTTCTTGCTTTATTAATGGTGGTATGGCTCTGTACTATCGGTTTTCATCGACCCTTTTCTGTGTGTTTTTCAGTTGATCTACCTCCGTGGTTCTCTTCGGTGTCTTTAGCAATGGAGTCGGACGTGGAACTTGTGAGTATTAGTTCGATAATGTTTATGTTCGGTGTAAACTGCATAATCTCTGAGTTCTTGTTTAGTTTTTTGTTAGAGTACCTTTGATTATGTTGAGTTAAAGATTGAGATTCTGCTTCGTTGATGAATTATGTCTATCCAATTGAGTCATTGGTGCAGGTATTACTCTGCCTTGCTTTTATGTAAGCTGATGCTCAGATTTTGACAGGATTGGAAGAGCATATCAGAGGCTCCGAAAAGCCAGCTACGAGTTATCTGCTTCAGATATGGCAGCCCTCCTATACCAGAAGTCTTAAACAGTTCTCTTATACAGTTAGGTACGACAGACAGGAAGAGAACTGATAAGAGAGTATATCTGGTGATAATAGTTCACATAAATAAGAGACAATTGAATCTTTATCGCGCACTGGTTAACCTGATATTATAGAGCCTGGAATTCCAAACCTATTCTTTGTGTTGAATTTCTTTGTTTTGTCTTAAAGGTGCTCTTTTTTGTGTGTGCCAGATGAGAACGTTATTCAGTTATGTTCTGCAACATGGTTTTATTTATAGCATCCCTGTTTTTGCAGCATTCGGTCCCTTTTTGACTGGATCGGTTCAAGAAATTCAAGACCCTGAGAATGTTCAGTGCTATCCAATGCAGAGAAATATCACCTTGAATTTAACAAACGAACAGGTTTGGCATCGATGTTTCAGTTTGTGAGAAATGAAATTTTATGAGATTGTAGTTTAAATATTTGATTTCTTGTGTGCAAAGGAAGCGTATTCCTTTCTTGTTAGAACTATATTTTCTTGTCAGCAAGAGTTGAACTTAACCAGGTTCTTGTTCAGATACCTCCAGGAGTTTGGTATCTGGGTCTTTTCAATGGCATTGGACCAACGGGGACACAATCAAAGATGGTATGCTTGTTTCGCACTTCTAATTGAGTGTCTTGTCATGTTCCATCTTTTCTATTTAACCAAACTGAGTAAGAATTTAGACCTTTTTTAGTGATGTAGACAAACAACTATTGTATTTAAGTAGCAACAATTCTTCATTTGAAGAATGTTGAATCGAAGGTGTATAATAATGGATGATTTGCAGGCTAAACTTGATATTTGACTGTTGTTCCTGAAGAGAATGAAGACCATCCTTTTGTTTCCAATTACGGTAATGGTGGATATAAAGAAGTTTCCTGGGTAATTATGCTTAGAATTTGGGCAGATTTTGGGAATTTCTGAAATCCTTGGTTGAGGCTGTGGAAAACTAATAGTCATGGTTTTTGATGCATGAGCAAATACTTGATAATCTACCCTTGCTTTCTTTCCTCTCTTCAGTAAACAGTTTTTTCTTAGATGTTGCTCATGAACATGGCAGTTCTTCAAATGGTAGTAATTAGTGTGAAACTGCAGATTGTCCGCAGTCCAGCATACTCGTTTAGTGCTAAAATCGACGTGGAAGGATGTACAACCTCCACTTTTTGGGGCCAGTATTGTAACCTGACAATATACCCACTTTCATGTTCTCAACCTGATAGCAACAATCTTGCAGATAATAAACTCAATGCTAATCTCCAAATAACTGAAACTCGGGTTTCTTGCAAAACTCCTGAGGCATTCTGCCATGAAGAAAATGAACCAAGAGTCTATTCATTGGAAGTGGTTGATACGGTAGAACAATTAACAATTGCTGCAACAAATGTTAGTTTCAGTCCACCACCCTCAAATAGCAGTTTTGCAAGCAACTATAGTTTGATGTACTTTGTGCGGCACAGTGCTATGCCTTCGAAGGCACTCCATGATTATTCCGGCGACCTCAACAAATCTCCTTTGGTTCTTCACTATCCAAAGCTTGGTCGCTGGTTTGTTTCTGTTTTACCAACAAATCTCTCAAAAGAAACTGGGGGGACTCAAAATGCTGAAACTAGAGTTTGCTATTCTATTAAGTGGCAAATGCTTGATTGTCCAGTTGGAAAGGCTGGACTGAATTGTACGTCTTTAAAATACACGCTCCAGGTAACATTGTCAGAGAACATAAGTTCTCATTTTGTTTTGAAGATTCAAATCTGGATTATCCTTTGCTTATTTTCCGTAATTCTGATAGATATGTTCATTATGCCAAAGACTAAGCTTTTAAACAGCTTACCTATGATACTCCATTTCTTCCACACACAAATATTACTGATGTGAATCATGACTGGTTATCTGCAGACAAATCTTTGGACGGACAACTCACCCTTTGAATCCTATTATCTTCCAGTCAGTGAGAAAGTATCCTTGGATTCTACCAATTTTCTTCTCGAGCCCCTGTCAAACCGTACCTTGTATGGTGGCAAACCAGATGATTCATGGACTTATTTTCTCCTGAACATTCCTCAGGGAGCAGCTGGAGGAAACATACACATCCACCTAACATCCAACACAAAGCTTAAATATGAAATTTATGCTAGATTTGGTGGATTGCCATCTCTGTACAACTGGGAGTATTATTATGCAAACAGCAGTGGAAACAGCGATGGCTCTATGTTTTTCTTATTGTACGATTCAAGCGAACAAGAAGTTGATTTCTATATCCTTTATGTTAAAGATGGACCTTGGGTTCTCGGATTAAGAGGTTTAAACGCCACAAACAGTACCTTCTTTGGTGAGACTGTCATGTCTGTTTCAGTTGATAGGTGCCCTAAAAGTTGCTCCTATCATGGTGATTGCAAAGACGCATTTGACGCCAGTGGACTCACGATTTACAGGTTCAGTATTCTCAATCTAATAACACATGGGTTCTAAATTTTTGATACCAACGTGCATAAGTCAGGCTGCATGGATTATGAAATTCCTAAATCCTGTGTCCATGCTATGTTTTCTTCCTCAGCTTTTGTTCCTGTGACGAAACCCATGGAGGCTTTGATTGTAACATAGAAATTATATCCCCCAACGGTATGTATGTTTTTCCATTTTTATATTTTTACGCCAAAGATCCTTTTTTTTCTGAAGTGTAAATTATGGAGAGAACTTGAAAAATCTGTGCAAGAGAGATTTCAGACAAAGTCAGGGAGGCCATCTGGCGAAATTTTTATTGAACATCTGATGTCTCTTGTTTTGGTTTAGTGAGGTATTTTTCTCGCTGACACAGGCTTGTCCTTGTTTATTCTAATAAAGATCTAATTTTGATAAAACTGTACATAAACCGGCCAAGTTTTTGATTTTTGGGATGGATTTTGCTTCCTGATAGAATCATCTGTAACTAAAATTGGAAGTTGAAAGTTGAAAGAGGTGATCTTTGATTAATTAGAAAGCTGCAATTTGATGTAGAGCACATATGGCAATCAATTGCACTCATTGCATCAAATGCTGCAGCTATCCTTCCAGCGTATTGGTCTCTCCGGAAAAAGGTGAACGTCTTTATCCTGATCTTTGCTTAGTTGCTAACTCTTCAGAATACTTAACTGCAGCAATTAAAGAAGATGATACCTGAGCTGAATTTGCTTGCCTTTCTTAATCTAGTTCCATAATAGAACAGATTTAGCAGATAACCAAGTGTAAGGGTAATTTTTGTTTCAATACCACAAAAGATTCCTCATTTTATGCCAGCTTTTTGATCACAGAAAGATTTTGATCTTGCGTTTTGGTCGAGTTATACTTGTTGGATCCGTAAAAATTTAAAGATATCAGTTGGTAACCATTCTCTAATGTATGTTGTTCCTGTGCAGGCATATGCAGAATGGGTGCTTGTCACATCTAGTGGCATTTCAAGTGGATTATATCATGCATGCGATGTAGGCACATGGTGTGCATTATCATTTGGTGTTTTACAAGTATGATTCTGATCTTAGTGACATTATACGTCAGATATTTTTCTAGCATAGTCTTGCAGTATCGATTGATTCTTATATCTTGTTCCTTTTATTCCTTTACTGGTTTTGAAACGTTCTGAGTTGTTGAAAAACTGTTTCAGTTCATGGATTTTTGGCTCTCTTTCATGGCTGTAGTTGGCACTTTTGTGTACTTGGTTACTATCAGCGAAACGTCTAAAAGGACTATTCACACAGCTGTTGCGATCCTTACGGCACTTATGGCCATAACCAACGCAACTAGGTAGTTTCAACTTTAAAATGTTATATGAATTTCGTTCGTTCAGAAGGGACTTTGAGTTTAACCATGACAATGGCTGCAGGTCTTCTAATATTATTCTTGTTATAGCAATTGGGGCACTTGGTCTTCTTGTTGGATTACTGATAGAGTTCTCCACCAATTCGAGTTCGTTTCGGGAATTATGTATAAGTATGCCCAACAGGTGAGTATGCCTGCTGCAGAAACATACAACATTTAGATGCTGTCAAATTGCAGGGACGTAGATATACTGAATCAGTAGTTCATTGCATAGTCTGTTCTGAAAAGTAACAAAGTCCATTTCCTATTACAGATGGGATACTGCGAAAAGTTGTATGAAGAATTTAGTGCAGAAAATAATGAGAAGATTCAGACGAGGGTTTGTACTTATGGGATTTATTGCATTGGCCATGGCAGCAATAAGCTGGAATCTAGAGACCAGTGAAAGCTACTGGATTTGGCACAGGTGCTATGAACGAACTGATTTCCTCCTTTTGCTCTTATGTTTCTTTTGTGACATGAAGTTTTTCTTGTAATGATGGTTTCCAGTTTATGGCATGTGTCCATATATTCATCTTCCTGCTTCTTCCTTTGTTCAAAAGTGGACACTAAAGATACTGATAGTGAAAGATTTAGACAGCAATATCAGCTAGCGCAGCAGGATCCATTTTCATGAAGGGAAAAGGAGATTGAGAGATAGAGAAATTTTCCAGAATAAGCTCTGAGATCCTGTAACAAGACATAATGAAAGTATGGACAATGAATTGAATAGGCTTTGTCTCTTTTCGTGGCACTATATAAGGTCTTGTCTTAGATTGTGTCAAGTTGTCTTAGATTGTGTTAAGTCTCCGCAAACATCATTTACCATAGGGAGATATGAGCTGCACCAACAAAAAAGCTGCAAACTGCAAATTCTTTTGAACATGAAGAGTTTGCTCACCTTTAACCATTTAGGATTTTTGTTTATTTTCTTTTATATAAACCTTCTGAAAGTGCACATAGAATATTTAGATATTCCTTCTTATACTAACTGCAAATCTTATTAAGCATGTTAAATTTGAGTAGTTTATGTTGGAAATTAACACACAAAAACAACTCTTTTATTCAAACACTCAAGCACTGAGCATTGCTCTACTCAAACACTCAAGAGTTACTCTAACTTAACTCTTCTTTCAATTTGATTCTAGTTGATGATAATACAACTAAGCATTGCTCTATTTATAGAGCTAAAATCTAATTCTAAACCATACAAATTTTGTGATTATTAGAAAGCCAACACTAAACCTATTACAACACTACAAATTTTAACTACCATAAAGTACAATACTATGTGTTTTTTTCTCTTCAATTCCTTTATTCAATTAAGTTTAAATAATTTCAATACTCCTCTTAAACTTAATTTTTGATAACTCCCAATAAAGCTCACAATTTCTCAAACATGTCATGTTTTAACGACTTCATGAAAATATCCACAACTTGATCTTGACTTTTCACGTACTTCAGTTTCACCTCCTTTTGCTCAATGCATTCTCTGATAAAATGATATCTCGTATCAATGTGTTTGCTTCTGTCATGAAATACTAAATTCTTTGCTAAAGCCAATGTCAATTTATTATCAACAAGAATTTCTGTTGGATTATGTTGAACCGTCTTCAATTCCTTCAGCAATCTTCTCAACTATATTGCATGACACACACTTGCGGTCGCAGTAACATATTCTGCTTTACAAGTTGACAAGGTCACAATGAGCTGCTTCTTAGAACTCCAAATGAACGTCGTATCACCCAGAAAAAAATGCAAAATTTGTCGTACTTTTTCGATCATCCTTGTCACCAGCCCAATCACTATCACTATATCCAACAAGCTTGTACTTATTAGAAACTAAATAGAACAAGCCAAGATTAATTGTATCTTTCAAATAGCGAATAATTCTCTTTGCAGCTTTGAAATAGGTGATTGTTAGATTCTTCATGTACGACTAACCAATCCAACAACATACAAAATATCAGGTCCTGTGCACGTGAGATAACGTAGACTTCCAACTAGACTTTTGAACAAAGTTGGATCCACGCTTTCTCTTTCTTCATGCTTGGATAACTTGACTCCACATTCCACTGGTGTGTTGATTGACTTGCAATCGTCCATTTTGAACTTCTTAAGTATCTCTCTTGCATAGCTTTCTTAGGAGATGAAGATGCCTTCTTCCTTTTGCTTGATTTGTATGCCAATGTAGTACGCCATTAGTCCGATGTCAGTCATTTCAAACTCTCAAGTCATCACTTTCTTGAATTTATCAAACATTCTTAGATAACTTCCGGTGAAGATGAGATCATCCACACATAGGCACACGATCAAAATGTCTCCATGTTTGATTTTGACATAGAGAGCATGTTCATATGGATACTTAGTGAAGTTGTTCTCAATAAAGTACTTGTTGATGCAGCTATTCCATGCTCTTGGTGCTTGCTTCAATCCATAAAGTACTTTCTTCAACTTCAACACTTTATCTTCATGACCTTTGACTTTATAGCTTGATGTAGACTTCTCTTCAATGACTCTATTTAGGAAAGCAAACTTAACATCCATTTGATGTATCTTCCACTTAGTTTGAGATGCCAAAGAAATGATTAGTCTAATAGTCTCCAATCGAGCAACAGGAGCAAATACCTCATCATAGTCAATTCTAGCCTTTTGACTATAGCCTTTCGCAACAAGCCTTGCCTTGTGCCTTTCAATCTCTCCTTTAGCATTTCTCTTTATTTTGTACACCCATTTGACCCCTATTGTCTTGTGTCCTTTGGGAAGTGGAGCGAGTTCCTATGTGTCATCTTCTCAATGGACTTGGTTTCTTCGTCCATTGCGTCTTTCCAGTTCTTCTCTTGCGTAGCTTCTTGAAAGCTCACTGGTTCACAATAAGCAAAAAGACAAAAGAGTGTAAGATTGTCTAGTCCCTTGGTTACCTTATTAAGTTCTTGAATACTTAGTGTACGTTGCTCAATTCTTTCACTTCCACTTGAAGATGAAGAAGGTGACTCATCTCCATGAGTGCTTAATGTTGGCGAAGGTGTTGGAGTTGTAGGATCTTGTTGGGCTTTTTCAGATTGCTCTATTGCTGCCTGTTCATCTTCAAAATGAAGAGAGAAATTGAAGTCATCTATATGAGATCCAAAATCCCATAGTCCTTCTTTGTCAAATACCACATCCCGACTGGTCACAACCTTCTTGTTGTTTGGATTGTATAGCTTGTAGCCTTTCGAATCTGCATCATAGCTGATGAAGATGAAACTTTCACTTTCATCATCGAGCTTGGTTCTTCTCTCGTCTGGTACATGAGCATGTGCTATGATTCCAAAAACTCTCAAATAGGAAACACTAGGCTTTCTTCCACTCCATGCTTCTTGCGGTGTCTTTCTCCAAACACTTCTTGTTGGAAATCGGTTTGACAAGTAGACTGCACAAGCCACTGCTTCCGCCCAAAATTCCTTGGAGTAGTTTCTTGCTTTTTAGCATGCTCCGAGCTACGTTAAGGATAGTTCGGTTCTTTCTTTCTACTACGTCATTTTGTTGGGGGGATCTCGAAACTGTCAATGGCTGACAAATTCTATTTGCTTCGCAAAAATTTTGAAACTCATTGGAAGTAAATTCTCCTCCTCGATCGGATCTCATGGCTTTGATCTCTCTTCCACTTTCTTTCTCCACTGCAGCTTTGAACTTCTTGAAGACTTCAAAAACTTCTGACTTTTGCTTCAAGAAATAAGCCCATGTTTTCCTTGAAAAATCATCAATAAAGAGAATAAAATAATTATTGTTACTGAGAGAGCTTGGCTTGATCGGACCGCACACATCAGTATGGATTAGATCAAGTGGCTTCTTAGCTCTTGAGTCTGACTCCTTTGCAAAACTTTTTTTGAATTGTTTCCAGAGTAGAGACCTTTCATAAAGCTGATTTAGATGGTTGATACACAATAATCCCTTCACCGTCTCCTTCTTGGATAGCAGCTCCGGTTATCCAAAATTAAGATGCCCAAATCGAAGATGCCATAGCCATGATGCATCTTTATAGCAAGATTTTAGACACTTCACAACGTCATTTTGTATGTTGATCAGG
>JANZXR010000009.1:25124611-25145825 GCA_027575705.1 Erythroxylum echinodendron | reverse complement strand
TGCTTCAATAAATAAACCCATGTTTTCCTTGAAAAATCATCAATAAAGAGAAGGAAATAATTACTGTTACTGAGAGAGCTTGGCTTGATCGGACCGCACACATCAGTATGGATTAGATCAAGTGGCTTCTTGGCTCTTGAGTCTAACTCCTTTGCAAAACTTTTTCTGAATTGTTTCCAGAGTAGAGACCCTTCATAAAGCTGATTTGGATGATTGATGCACGATAATCCCTTCACCGTCTCCTTCTTGGATAGCAGCTCCAGTTCTCCAAAATTGAGATGCCCAAATTGAAGATGCCATAGCCATGATGCATCTTTATAGCAAGATTTTAGACACTTCACAACGTCATTTTGTATGTTGATCAGGAACATTCTATTCCTTGACATCGGTACTTGAGCAATGAAATTATTCTTATCATCTTTTATCGAAAGATTATAATCCTTCATATGTATATCATAACCTTTCTCCAACAATTGTCCCAAACTCAAGATATCGCTTTTCATATTGAGCACATAGTAAACATTAGAAATAAATTCATGTCTCCCATCTTTCAGATGAATAAGGATGTTACCTCTCCCTTTCACTGTTATTATGGAATCATATCGAAACGAGACATTTCCTCCCATCGACTCGTCTAGCTCCACGAACATGTCTTTTCTTTCACACGTGTGATTGCTTGCACCACTGTCTAAATACCAAGAATTTGCTTGGACATCACCACTCTCCTTTCGCGCCAGTAAAAGAGTTTCTTTCTCATCGGTTTTATAAATTTTGAATTATTAAAAAACTCTTTATAGTTTTTAAGTTTATAAAAATTATTTCTTTTAGACTTTAGTTAAAATATAGCGATAAAATAGAATACGATATTAAAATTATACATAAACTAATCAAATGCTAATGACATGGTACTTCAACTTAACCCTCAAACCTGACCGAAATCAATTAAACTCAACTTGAATTAATAATTTAAGATAATTATAATAAATTCTTAATTTTAATCATATTTAATTAGTTCAACTCTATTTTAAAAACTGAGTTAACTTATCATACAATAACAATAACAACAATAACACTAAGTAGAAATCTCGTTAACACGTGAGATCTAGAGAGGTGTAGTAGTACATGGCCTTACTCTTAACTAATAAACAATATTTGATTATCATGTAAACAACATTTAAAAAACTCAACTGATTTGACCAATTCAACTGGAAAAACTTTAAAAAGTTCAAGGTTTCAATGTAGTTTTTAACTTTCTGGTTCAGTTTACTTTAATAACTCTTGTTGTAAAAAACTGATTAGTTTATTAATTAATCGATCAATTTTTGTTAATTAATAAGTTAATGTAAACCAAGATAAAATAATTAATTTTCATTTAATAATCTCTTTTTTCAATTAAACTTCAAATTCTTTAGTAGATAAACACAATTTATTTTAATGGGCGATAGACAGGCTAGGCCAACCTAGCTCGTTTAAAAAAAAACTTTCAAAACGGCGTTTTTTTGGAAGCAACGGTCGAGCTATGAGCCGAGTCAGGCTGACTCGTGCTCGATTAACCTCGGCTCGTAACTCAAGTTGACCAAGCCAAAATTAGGCCAAATAGACTGGACCCCTGTTGACATCTCTAATATAATACCGGCTAATCTGTTTAAACTTTTTACGTTTTTAAAATATTGATAAATGATGTCAATGTTTCATTATAACTACATAGTTAACAGTAACATTACTTCAAGTAAAAGCAGCATTAATTGAAGGGACAAAGCTTTTTATAAAGTAGTAAATAGGACGAGACATGTTGGTTAGATTCCAATAATTCAAAGTGTATCTTCAACGACCAAGTTCCGACCACATAGACAATTTTGTGGTCTTTTTGGAATTTCAATGTTTCAGCTTCCGCTATCTGTCCCATCCTATCTAATTTTAACCTACAACTTTCATTTCTTTTTTTTTTCAAAAAAGCCAAGAGCAAATTGACAAAGAAGACCCCACATATTAACTTTGAATTACTCATCGGGTAAAAGCCTTCACAGTTGCTCTTCCTGTACTCAAAAAAATGTATTTACAAGAAAGAGGTATCCGTATTCTTATAAGACATACTTTATTTTCTTCTCTAACTAATGTAAGATCTCGCAACTTTTGACTTAATCAAGTTTCGGGGCAAGTCTTGGCGTATCGGTAAAACTCGTATCCAAGTTCAACTCTATTCATTAACACTTCTACTTGTAACTATGGTGGAATTTATCTTTATTGCATAGTTAAAGACTAAAAAAATTAAAATTTTATTAAACATAATGATGATAAAATAATCTAATTAAATAAACTTAATTATAGTAAAACAAACAATATTTTATGAGTATAAGATGAGTACTTAGTGTATTTGTATAATAAAGAAACTCAATAAAATTGATATACATAGTTGTTATATTTTTGTTTAAATAAGTTTTATGCATTTATCTATTTTTTAATTTGTTAAAAAATATGTCCATAAATTATTGTAAAAGGCTATTAAAAGTTTTAATAAATTATTTAATTTTATTTAAAATTTCTAACTATTTAATCAAATAAAAATAGATATTAAAATATCTATATTTAATGATCATTTAGTTTAAATTATCATCACGAAGACTTACTATAACTACTAATGTTTTAAAAATTAATATAGAAGTTAAATCAATAAGACAAATGGTTTAAGGTTTAAAAAGCTTAAAATTTAAATTAAAGAATTTAAAATATGAATAAAAAAAGTTGTTCATATTCGATAGAAGACTATGAAGTCTAATTAAACTTGTAAAAATTGACTGATTAATTAATGAAGTAATCAAATTTTAAAAATAAAAAAATATTATAATAAATAGAATCAAAAATTTAAAAATTAAACTAAATTATTTAATTTAAAGTTTTTTTTATTTACTCGATTGGATCTGGTTGATTATTAATATTCTTAAGAATTTGTAGGAAGACTTCGGATTGGAGCGCTATGTTTACGTTCAGGTATTCTAATCTCATAATACTTAATTTTGTTTATATATTTATTTAAATTTTACATAAATATATAAATAAGATTTAATTAAATAAGCTAAGCAGAACATCTACTCCCGAAAGACCTGCGCGTGACTCGTTGAAAGGTTGTTTTGGAAGTTAAAGAGGGTTAGTGTAAAAGTTGAACGATTCAATTGGATGGTCATGGAAAGACCCTCCTGATGGTGAAAAATTACACTTTTAGGACTCTATTTTTTGGGTTGAAAGGACTCCATTTTTTATCACACCCGTGAAGTGCGTCGGCAATTATGGTTTGTGGGGCGGTCTAAAACTGGAATGCGACGGTCACGAGATTCGTATACTTTGATTAATGATGCTTTTACCAATAAAGTGGAGAAGTTGATTAAGACCCTACCCCACCACGACTCTGGTCCAAAATTCATAAAATGGGTTTAAGTTTAAACTGAGTAATTAGCTCCAGTCCGATTTAACTTAAAAATTAAAATTAACTAGTTCGACTTGATTTAATTAAAATTTAGACTTAATTTTAAAAAAATCGAGATTTGAGTCAAATTTTGACTTTGATTATTTATGTTCGATCTAATTTGAAGCCTAATAATTGTAAAAAGAATGAATTAATCTGGGTTGAGTAAAAATTAAATTTAAGAAATTAATGTGGGTTGAGTAAAAATTAAATTTAAGAAATTAGTATGGCATACTAGTTAATATATCCTAATGATATCATTCAAAACAACTTTATTTTAAGCTGCTTGATAAACTTTGAATCGAAATTGATTGATTGTATTGTAGGTTAAGATTAGATTTAAGAGTTCTATCTGAAATCCAATTTAAAATATCCCAATGACCTAAGTTCATCTAAATCAACATTGTTTTAGGCTGTTCGATTAGGTTTAAACCTAAAATTGGATTATGTGGTTCGAATTTATTAAACTTTAACTCAAATTTGATTTATCGAATTATAGGTCAAGATTAAATTTAAGAGATTTATTTGATATCTGATTTAAAATATTCGAATAACTCATTATAATCTAAAAATAACATTATTTTAAATGGCCTAATTGAGTTCAAACCTAAGTTGGAGTTATGTGGTATGAACTTACTAAACTTCAAAGTGAACTTGATTAATCAAATTACAGGGTAAAGTTAATTTAAGATGTTCATTTGAGATCCGATTTTAACATACTTAAATAATTATGGATGAAAATTTCGGCCTGACATGTCCCATCCAGCTTATTTTTGGCCTGGGATGGAAAGGTCAAGAGTCAGCCCGATCCGGCTCACGGCCCGCCCATTTTGAACAGAACGACTCAATTTTTTAAAATTTTATTGAAAAAATATAAACGAGTTGGGTCTGTCCTGCACACTAGTGGCTTGGTGGGCTAAGCTAGCCGCTCGTCATGACCTTCGACCTGGTCCATTAATATCCCTATAAATAATTCAATTTTATCTCAAACAATATTATTTTAAGTACTTTGACTAAATTTAAATTTAAATATAAATCTAAATTATTTAACCCGAATTCATTAAATTTTAAACCGTATTCGAGTTACGAGTTAAATGTGAGTCCACATCAACCAAAAAAGTTAGTGTTCTCCGCTTGACTTATGCTGTGATTGTAGGCACTTAGCTCACCCACTCTCTGCCAAAATTCCGCTCACAGGGTCTCTAGTATTTAATATTCTCCTCATCTTCCTTTTTAGAAACTAAAAGACGCCACTAATTCAGGCATGTCAATTACATGATACAGGGTGCGCATATATATATATATATATATATATATATATATGTTTATATAACCCTGAGTAATTTAAATAATTTAAATATTTAATAATTTTAAAGACGATTTTTAAAAATCTTTTATTAAAGTTTTAAGTAATTTATTATTTGTATATGTTATTTAGAATATAATAGTAATATTTTATTGATATAAAAATGATAAAATTTTTATTTAAATAAAAATTAAAAAAGTCAAAGTTTAGTGAAATGGTGGTGAAAAAGTAGATTTAGTGGTCACTGATGATTGCCGTAGACAGTGGATACAAAGGGTATTTCATCAAATTCTCTATTCACTTATTTCTTATCTACACATTTACGTGGAGAACATGATAAGAACATCATAATTGATACGAAAGATCTGAGTTGAAGGATTATATAGGCATATCAATTTCGGTCCGGCCCGTCTTTGGTGAGCCGTGGGCTGGTTATAGGTCGATCATGGTCTGCTCGGGCCGAGCGGCGGGCCATGGGCTGACCGGGCCCAGCCCGCGGCCCTACAAAACGGCGTAGTTTTATCTAAAATGACACCGTTTTGTATTTTTTTAAATTAAAAAAATATAGACGGGCCGGCCAGGCCGTGGGCCGGACCATCTCGGCCCTCGGCCAGCCATTTTTAGGCCTGGTCGGGCCTGGCCGAGGGTAGCCTGAGCCTGGCCCGGCCCATTGACATTCCTAAGAATATGGGTTCTTTATTTTTCAAAACAAAAGGGAGTATGGGTTCTTCAATATGATATCAGATTCTCTGTTTTGGTTAACTAATTTTTACTCTATTCTATTAAATTTTATCTACATATTTATATAAGGTTTACACAAATATGTGAACAAAATTAAATAGCACAGATTAAAAATATCCTAACAAAAACAAGGTACTCCAACCCTTCAACAGACCACAAGAGGAATGACTTTTCATAGTTTCCAAGGAAATTGTTGTCATAGTTTTAGTAATACATATGTTAGACTTGACATTTTGCTTTTGCAATTCCTAAATTCTTCGTATGTTAATCACCTAATACTAAATATTACTGATAACAGAACAGAAAATTGGAACAGAATCAAGGACTTAAGCAAATTTCAAGTTAATAAATCAAGTTTGATATGAAAAATAGTCTGTTAGATTATCGTGTAACACTTTCGTGAAAAAAACAGCCCGTTCGATACGGTTCGGTTTTATAAAAAGATTGTGATTAAAGAACTAATAGTTTCAACTTTTAAATGAATGGGAATTGACTAAAGTTCTGATAAGATCATTATTGTTAAAGATGATTTTAATCAACTGTAATTTGCTTCCAAGGAGGAAAAACAGTATAGGGGCTGAGCATTTTCTCTCTATAAATACATTCTTAACAAATATCTCAAAACATATTCAACACTATCTTCACTTGTAATGGAGTCCCTGTGGATTAGTCCCAAGAGAGTTCAAGTAAACCAACTTAGACCCTTCTCTTTTCCTTCCTGCAGAACATTTTCCGGGCATGGCTTCAAGTTTCATGCACTTTCCATTTACTTCATACCCTTTTCACGTTACTACTTGAGGCTTGTTTTGATCTAACCCTTTGCATGGAATTTGGTTTTAAATGCATGAATTTAGATACAGAACACGAGTAATCTGAAACTAATTTGTGTTTTTCCTTTTCCTCAGGTGATAAATGTAATTGTAATAGTAGCTTCTGTAGTGGCATTAGCAAACTTAAGACCAGCTGAGTGCGGAAGAGCAAGAATTCCCGGCTCGATCGAGTACTATGCCATGAGCTGCAGAGCTCACAGTGCATCCATAACAGATTTTGGAGGGGTTGGAGATGGAAGAACATCAAACACGAAGGCGTTTCAGGTGGCGATCAATAAGCTAAGTCAGTATGCCAAAGACGGTGGTTCTCAACTCTTTGTTCCTGCCGGAAAATGGCTGACTGGTAGCTTTAGCCTCACGAGTCACTTCACTTTATATCTCGACAAAGATGCTGTTCTTCTAGCGTCTCAGGTTTTGCCTTTTTATTGCTTGTGTATTCATCATAGTGGGGTGTCAGTATCAACTGATAAATCCTGATAAGTGACTGCATTGAAACAGGACATTGAAGAGTGGCCGGTGATGAAACCCCTGCCGTCATACGGCAGAGGAAGAGATGCGGCGGCCGGAAGGTACGGGAGTCTCATATTTGGAACCAACCTCACTGACGTTATTATTACAGGTACTGAAGCAAACTCTTTAAACATCTTAGGTGAATCTATGTTGGGTGTCAGGTCGACAGTTTAGTGAGTTAAGATTGTTCTGAACTGTGTCAGGTGACAATGGCACAATCGATGGTCAGGGTTCATTCTGGTGGCAGAATTTTCACAAGGGAAAACTCAAGTACACTAGACCCTACTTGATCGAGCTCATGTACTCTGACAATCTCCAAATTTCTAATCTGACTCTCCTGAATTCTCCAAATTGGAATGTTCATCCTGTTTATAGCAGGTAACCCTGAAATTCCCCCTGTTTTCCCTGTTTTTTTACCATAAATTCACACATTTATCCTCTTGTTATGTTATATAATCAAATAGACACATTTGCATATTGTCTAATTTTATTAACCTTTTGTGTTTATATTTTTTTTTCCCCAGGATAGTATATGTACTTGAATTCGATTAAATATGAAATCAATGAGTTAAATATTAGTTAATTAAACTTCAAGTTAGACTTAAGCATAATGGTCAACAAGAGACAAGCGTTCAAAAAATTTGATAGTTTGAGATTTAAGTCTAAACTCGAACTCGATTGTATTTTGAGCTAATCTTAACTTAGTCGAATAACATGAACAAGCTTGAGCCAACCCAATTCGTTATCATACTTATTTTTTGATGTATATTTAAAGTGTTTGATGATAAAATTAGGAGATTTTAATTTTCTTTTTTCTAAAGAATTAGCATTATAGCAACATACTCATTAACCGACTTGATCCGACCGGGCTCAATTTGATATCATACCTAATTCATGTTGTACATTTGTTAAAGTGATTGGTGACAAAGTTAGAAGCTCTTTATTGTTCTTTACCTTGAAAATTCTGGCGTTGTAGCAATATACTGGTGCAAGGAATCACAATTATTGCTCCTGTCAAATCTCCCAACACCGATGGCATCAATCCAGGCATGTTTTTCCTTCCAACCAACTTCCATCAACACCATAATCTGTAAATACCTTAAAAGAAAGTTGAGAATTCTTTAAAGTTAAACTTACTCAGGATGTTTCAGATTCTTGCACAAACGTGAAAATCCAAGACTGTTACATCGTATCTGGAGACGACTGTGTGGCAGTGAAGAGTGGTTGGGACGAGTATGGAATCGCATATGGAATGCCCACAAAGCAGGTGATCATCAGACGTCTAACATGCATATCTCCAACAAGTGCCACAATTGCATTAGGAAGCGAAATGTCAGGTGGGATTGAGGACGTGAGAGCAGAGGACATCACAGCCATTAACACAGAATCAGGTGTCAGGATCAAGACAGCTATAGGCAGAGGGGGGTACGTTAAGGACATATACGTGAGAAGAATGACCATGCACACCATGAAATGGGCATTTTGGATTACAGGAAACTATGGTTCTCATGCAGATAAAAACTTCGATCCACATGCATTACCTGTGATTCAGGGGATCAATTACAGAGACATGGTTGCTAATGATGTCAACGTAGCCGCCAGATTGGAGGGCATTTCAGGAGACCCTTTTAAGGAAATTTGCATTTCCAATGTCACAATTGGAATGGCTCCTAAGGCCAAGAAGGTGGCTTGGACTTGCACTGATGTTGAAGGAATCTCCAGCAAGGTGAGTCCTCGAGCTTGTGTTTTGTTACGTGATCAAGGGCCTGCGAAGGTTACAGCCTGTAGTTTTCCTCCTGATAATTTACCAATCGAATCAGTGAAGCTCCAAAAGTGCTCTTACAGAAAGAGCTATATGTGATGTATAACTTAGTCTTACAGTATATAGGGCCTGAAGCTGGGAAATCATTATATAACTTCCCTTATTAGCAGTGTATGTGCTAAGTTTGGACAAGTAATGTATTTTAGCTTTGAGTTAGTCACACATCTTACTAATAACAACACATCATGGTCCATCCTTTTCTGCTTCCATTTCCAGGATTGAGCACACACGGAAGTCCTGAAACCTCTGCACAAACATTAATGGTTAGAGATGAGGTTTGTATTAGAGAGAGTGCAAGCCCTACCGATATATCATATCGACTCTCCAAATTCTGTCATACAAAAATTGCCATAGACCCAAATGAAACATTCACGCTCAACATTGAAAGTAGACTAATAGCAAGACAATGTATCATCTGCTTCCATTTCCATGATTCTAGTATACACACAAGTCCTGAAGCCTCTGATGGATAGAGTTGAGATTTGTGTTACAGAAAGAGTGAGATCTTTAGACAGATCCGACTCTCCAAATTCGGGTACAGCCATACATACAAACAGAATGCCATGGACCAAATGATAAAATCATGCTCGACACTGGAAGTATACTAATAATAACACAATTTATGAGGAGCAATATTTACAGATTTTAGCTTCGCCATGTCAGTGGTCGAGAGCTGTTATTACCTACTAAATCAAAGAAATTCTTCACATACAGATATGTTACAGAAATTCAGAACTGATAAAATTGGATCTCACAGCCTTGCCCACTCCAGTACAGGATGGACATCGGAGAAATCCGAGTTTAAGTGAAGTGCAGAATCAGGCGCTTGCCGAACAGACATATTACAGCAACCGGCAAATGCAATTTTCCTTGAGCATAATGCTACTGACTACTCTTATATTAAAATGTTTGAATATTACAAAGGATCTCATATCGCAGCTAAAAGAAGCTCTCCTGCTGACATTAGTGACACGGCGCTCTTTGATCTTTTGTTCTTCAGATTTCTTGGAGAATCTGACTGATTATACAATAACATTCAATTGGAATCATGGAGTACATTCCTAGTCCTGCGTGCATACAACACAATATCTGATGATTCTCAAGGATCTGGATTGAATTTTACAGATTCCCTCCAGATGAGTTCCTTGATGTTTTCTTCGGTAAATGAGGGTTGCTCAAAATCAAAGCTGAAAGGTCGAGGACAAACAGGCTCCTCATTGATATCATGAAGTGGTGCCAAATATGGATGACAAAGAGCCTCATCAACTGCAAATAAATCAGGGAAACATCAGATTCTAGTTTATAATCAAAAAGCTTATCCCTCAGACACTTGGACAAAAAGATTTATGCTACTAAAAGATTGAACTAAAAAGTTTTTACTATAAATAAGTCCAGATTCAATTTAGGATGATTTATGAAACTAACAGATTGAACTAAATAGTTTTTACCATGAGGGTGGTTGCTACTTTGTGACCATAAGGTCACAATTTCAAGTCACAGAAGCAGCCTCTTTGTAAAAAATACAGAGAGAATGCTACGTACATATTGATCCTCCTAAGACACTCCCAGAGAGCCTTGTGCACTAGGTAAGTTGATTTTTTGACTTTTTTAGTTTTTACTATATATAAGTCCAGATTCAATTTACTATGATTTGTGGAACTAAAAGGATGAACTAAACAGTTTTTTCCATATATAAGTCCAAATTCAATTTAGTATGGACAACGCTTCACATTTTGTTAAGTAATTTAAGCACTTGCAAATGATGGAAAATGCCACAGCTGATAGAAAGTCCACAAAAAGATGATATTCATCACGAAATTCCAATCTAACGCAGTTAGGAATATATTAAACAATCATAAAAATTCAGTTGTATTTCAATTTACCGGTAATCCGCCTGTGTGGGTCAAAGACCAGCATCTTGTCTAACAAATCAACAGCACCAGAAGACATATTAGGAAATCTAGCAGCAAAATCTTGTCTTGGGTATTGTGGAAATTGCCTAACATATCTTCGAGCATTATTACTTCGCAGGAATCCAAGGCTGGAATCATCTGGAGAACCTATGAGCTTTTGGAAGCAAGTATAAAAATGCGTAAGCAGCCAAATTCAACATGATCCACTTGGGAGGGCATGCCTTTACATTTCAACACTATCAAATTGTATTACAAGTTTCACGGATGTGTAAACAAATTAGCCTTGTGCAATGACGGCAAAGTAAATTTTCCAAGAAAATTTGTTAATGTCATACTGGGGACCAGAAATCTCATTTTCCAAAAATCTATCACGAAAGGACAAGATGAAAATGGTGCATTATGGAACTTTCAGTAGAAAACTCTTCTACCTAAATATTCCGGTACTTGCAATTGAGATATCAATGCTATAACCCAATTCCATATACAGATTCCATGGTCATGCAGTCCCCACCAGACACTCACAATAACCAAAAACAGGAATAGGGAAATAGAGATAAGGTTTCATTTTTAAAATTTAACGAGAAAAGGCCAAAAGCATTCTGCTTCAAAATTTCAAACAACAAGACACGAAGAAAACAAAAACTTTGTGATAAGCCCACAACATATGTAGGTATCTTTAAACAAAAGAACAAGGAAATCTTGTATATTCATAGAAGGATTTGGAGAATATTTGCTGAATAGCCAGAAAGAAAATACCTCCGTGATAAGTCTCAGCTGATGAACATAGTCTTTTCCAGGAAATAAAGGTTGTCTCGTCATGATTTCACCGAATATGCAACCCACTGACCATATATCAATGGCTGCAGTGTACTCTGAACAATTGAGAAGTAATTCTGGTGCCCGGTACCAACGAGTAACAACATACTCGGTCATAAAATCTGTTTCAGATGTTGTTCTTGCGAGGCCAAAGTCCGCAATCTTCAGGTCACAATTAGCATTCAAAAGCAAATTGCTGGGCTTTAAATCACGATGCAGAACATTGGCTGAATGTACATACTTGAGTCCTCGCAGAAATTGGTAGAGGAAGTACTGCAAAAATTTTTAAAAATAGATTACTTACTGAAAGTTCAAACATGTAATCCAGCAGTAAAGTATAGTCACATAATCATTATCTACATCTATGTCGTGGGTAGTATGCAATTTCACAAACAGAGTTGAGAAAGGATGATAAATCTGAAGAAAGAAAACACATGGTATTAAAAATGGGCTAGACAGTAGCTGGTCCCAACAATTATCGGTAATTGTGACTCATTATAAGGAATAAATACTAAAGTGAGTACGCAGTAAAATGGGACTGTCATAGCATCAAGAAATCTTCCCTGACCCTTTCTGGTAGACTTCCAGCATGAGTTCCTAAACGGAAAAAAAGTAGCTTTTGAGGTCAATTCATGATAGCTGACCACAAAGCTGTGTATAAATCTTTAAAACAACCATTCGAAGTTGATTATTGTGCATATTGTTCTGCAGATCATGTTACTCTTATCGTGACCCCAATAATTCCCATGTTCTGTATTAAAAATATTTTACATTGTTAACACTTCTCCTACTCCCCACCCCCATCCCCGACCCAGCAGTTGAAAGTCGCAAGATCAAAATTATATATTGACAGTTATGGCGAGGCATAGATCATCCCAAGAAAGAATCAATTCTAGCTTCATAGTGGATCATGGCATTTGCAGCCAACAATAATCTACAATCTCCGAAAACATTGAATAGATCAGTAGGAATGTCGAATAAGCAAATAAAACGGATTCCCCAATGTAAATAAAGACGTAGCAAATTAGTGTGAAATCAATGATGCCAACCCGACAATGATCATCTGTCAATGGTTGATTAGACCTTATTATTTGATGAAGATCAGTATCCATTAATTCATAAACAATATAAACATCATTAAAATTCTCCTTTTGGGGAGGTCGAATGATGTCTTTGATAGCAATAACCTGCAATGAACAGAACAATCAGTCAGAAAACCACAATCCTCAACAAAGAACAAGGTAACGGCAACAGAAAGTTGATAGTCAATTTCTCAATAATCAAATTACAATAGAAAACGAGAAAGTTTTCAACAACTTAGAATTGTAGCAGTCAGTAATACTTCTCAACCATGAGCACTGATAAATCTGAAAAATAGCTAAAGCAAACAATCTTACATTCTCATGATCCATGTGGCGAAGAAGCTTAATCTCTCTCAAAGTCCTTTTAGCATCTATCCGGTTGTCAAAAGCATTACCAATCTTCTTAATGGCTACTTCCTCACGAGTCTCAGAATTCACGGCGGCACTGAAGGAAACCAAAAGTCATATCTTCCTTCACATTATTGATAACACAGATATTTAGTCAATGCATGGTACTTGTAACTACTACATACTCCATATCAATAACAGCTATCTGAATTCTCATCAAAACAGAATAAACAAAAACGACTCAAACCATTTTCTTCAGAATCATATCGAAGTTACTTACATGTTAAATTACTTGTTGTAAAACCCAAAGCAAATAACCGCAACCTTCATGATCATATGATCGATACTTATCTGACTTGCCTATAGAGTAATCTCTTAAATTATCTTAAGCAACCTCATAAACTAAGACCATAGTCAAACGAATCTCATATAATCAACAACTCTCTAGATCAAGAACCGCAAAACCAAAGACCAAATCTCTCTCAACGTGATATTCATCACAAGAGCTAAAGAAGGTGAAACAAGACGTAGCAACGAAGAGCAAGAAACTCACCAAACGATGCCGTTCGCGCCTCTACCTACGGGACGAATAGGAGGCACGTACTTCCTGGAGACCTCGAAGAGGTTACCGTACACATTGTACTGCACGTAACGGCCGCCGTGAGTCGGCGTGCCTCTGATGTGATGCTCCCCCGAGCCAAAGCTCGGCTCCGTTGACATATTTGGATCCAAATCGGATCCACTTAACCGCTCGAAGCTTAACAGATTCTGAAGACGCACAAACACACAAAAACACACACAGACAGGCGATTAGCTGAGTTGAAGTTGAAGAGCGAGAGACTAAATTGGAGGGGACGCATCGGCAGTTGTAAAGTAACTAGACATTTCTTTTCACTTCACGCTTAATGTGAACTTTTGAACTGGAAGAGCTTGCGTCTCTCGTGAACATATACGACTTTTTCATAAAGTAAAACTTCTCTTCTTTTATTTTTATTTTCTGATTTGGTGTCGTTTAACTATAGGCTACTGTGATGATTATTCATCAATTCAATTCAACCGTTGAACGTAATACTACTATTAAAAAATTAAAAGGCGGAATTAAATAGTGATATTGCTGACTAGTTAGATAAGAATTGTGAAAATAATAATATTGCAGTTTGATGATGACGTGGACGCCAACACGTGGGTGGTTTCTCAAGTACCAAATCCTCGTGACTTGGTCAACCTCGGCCTTTAATGGGCTGTGTTAATCTGAATATCTAATGTTAAATTTTAATATATTTTTATTAATATTGATAAAGAGGGTGATAATCGTAATTAGGAATGGTCATGACGAATTAACAGATAAATTTCAAATTTATTGAATTTTAATTAAGTTTAAAGTTAAAAAGATCATTTAACATAACTTGAATGATGCTAAACAAGGTTTCTTAGAGATGGCATTTTTCGAGATTAACGAACTAGGCTTAGTTGATTAGGCCTCGACCTAACGACTATAAAGAAAAAGGCATTGTTTTTTATTTTTAATTTTAAAAAGTAAAAAAATCAGATTAAGTAAGGCCAAGTCGAGCTTGAGTTCAGACTTATATGCCTCTTGCCTAGTTAGATTTGGGCTGAAAAATTGTCATTAATTATTTTTAACTTTGAAAAATAACGACTCAAAAATTCATTAGAAAGATAAAAAACTTTACATAAGTAATACTTTTTTTTGGCAACAATTTTATACCTTTTATTCACAATTTTCAATATCTTAAATTAGTTTATAATTTGAAATCATTATGTGATTATTTGGTACAATAATTTTGAAGTGATGGAAATATATAAATGGAAAAAAGATAACTGAAAAATGAGAAAAAGAGGAGGTAAGAGAAAAAGAGAGGATAGAAAAGAAGACAATTTAGAAAATTTTATGCTATATAGAAAGGTAAAATAAGAAATGTAAAAATTTAAAGATAATTTGGAATTTAATTCCTAAAAGAATATTTTATCATAATAAAAAAGAGGAAAATATAAAACTTGTAATAGTTAAATATATTTTAGTAATTATGACGGTTATAATTAAGAAACAATTTAAATAAATTGCAATTTAATAATTATTATATCTCGCGCGAATGTGCGTGTGTAAGAACCCAAATTTTACCATATCTATCTTTTCTGTTCTTGCAGTGGTTTCGCTAATTTTTAAAATAAATTTTAAAAAATAAAAGTATAAAGTCTTTTTTTTTTATTGAATTCAAGCCTAAATTATTCAAACCCAGGTCTGCTTAAGATCTAACTCTTTCAAGCAAAAACACATTATTTTGCTTAGAAAAATTAAGTCTGGAATAGATCTAGGCCTAATTTGGCCTGTAAACCAGCCTATTGAAAACACCTAAACATTGCCATCCCTATTGTTTAATTGTGTTTGGAAGCTCCGGCATTTAGCATGTGATTAACAAATTATTATATATTCTCGATAATTTATAACAAATTATAAACTCTATTATAAAGAAACAAATTGTTAAGTATGTTTTGAAGTAGAAACTCTAACCAAAGAGTATGTACTGAAGCCTCATGAGTGCCAAACCCACCATCAACTTAGGTAAGAAGGAGGTATCTTGTGTCTCACGCCCATCATGAAGCTGGTCACAATAAGGTGGCACGTGAAACCAGAAAGACTTGTCTCATTCGAGTAAAATCCCAAACCTCATTGATGTTGGGTGGTGCAGTTACATGGGAGTGTGACTTCAAAATACTTCAGTGCATGTACTAAAGTCTGAAAAGCTAGGAGTTATAGTTCTTCCCCCACAAGAAAAGCTAAACTCAAAATAACTCATAAAGCCATGCTTGTTGCGTCAACAATCCACATTTATAAAGCATGAATCTAGAAACAAGCTTGTGGTCAGACAATTAATGAGATGAGGAGGGGTGGAGGAAAAAGGTGGTTTAATGGTGCTTACCACGTGAATTTCTCAGTTGATGAGAAGAAACTTCCTCCTACAACAAAAAGTTAAGATCAGATTTCTTCCCAGAAAAATATAGTACTTTGCCATGTACGTTTCAGGGAGAAACATGACATGACATCCAACCACAATGAACAATCCATAAACGTCTTCACCTTAACTAATCTTGGCAAACATCAAATTTCTTGTACCTGAGAGCTTGAGTACGCAGAAGTAGGATAATCGTGCACCTACCGATAACTGATGAGAAGAAACTCAAAGTCAAATATCTGCTTTCAATACCATGATCAACAACCGAAGGAACATGTTCATGAACCTAAAGTTTCAATTAACAACACAATCTAAAGAACAAAGACTGCTATCAATCTTTTCATGTTGAATCTATGGGATAAATGACAATAGGGGTATAAACATAAACAAACTGAGTACAATCAACAATATGACAATACACTTTGTTATATTGATCAAGATTACACAGAACTATTACACTTGTACGAAACAAAGTACTGTAATATGCATCACAGAACACAGAATACTGTAAAAGACACAAGATATTATCAGTAAGAAAACATCTTACTCCTGAAATATTTGTATACAGATGAACAACTAACTCAAACATATTATCTCACAGCCTGCTTTTCTACGTTACACCCTAGTATTGGGTCAGTCACATTAGCAGAGTCCCTCAATTTACAAAGCAAAGCATCCCGACCAGTTAAAACTATTTTGAAAAATCCATCTACTTCCTTGGCTAGAGAATCGAGCCCTTGAGAAAGTTCCTCAGACACCCTTCTCAAATCTGAAATAGAATTTTTAAATGCTTCCTCTTCAGTTGATTCAATTCCGTCTTGGACCATGGGATACAGCTTCTTCACCTCGGCATCAACAGAATCCAATTCCTTCAACATGATAAATTTTTCATCAGAAGATAACTCCTTAATTCCCCCGTACACATTAGTTTGCAAAGCAGAATATGCTTGGGACCACAAGACTGTATCAGGAATGTCCAAATCTAAAGATTTCTTTGAACCTGAGAAGGCAGCAGCAAAAATACTACACACAAACACGGTCTCTACTTTAACTCCATACATTGCTCGCATCAACACTTTTCCCTTGGCTGAGTTCTTAACCTTTGGCAGATCCATTGACTCCACGAGCTTGTCTAATATGGCATGAACATTCTTAACTCTAGGATTTCTAGAGGATATGTGCTGTCTCCATGTATCAAGGGAAGAACGGGCCCGTGTAAATCGTTCTGATGTATCCGATTCCAAACTATGCAGAACACACTGAAGCAAGAGATGACCCTGGTTGAGTCTCGAGATCTCAGAGTTTAAACCAATGCATATATCAAGCAACTTCACACTGATGTCAAAGTACATGTCTATCCACTTATCATCCCAGTCAGTCACAGGAAGCTCAAGATCCATAATAAGGGTTTTTATGTCAGTGTGAGTCTCACAAAGTGATGCCATAGCCGATTTCATCCACGCCAAGGTAAGAACATCATCCTTGTTTTCTGGATTAAGCTTTCTCAGTCTCTCAGCCAAAGTTCCCTCAAAAGCATGCAGTAGCGAGAGAAGCCTAGGAGATAGATGCGAGCTCTTTGGTGATATCATCCGAAAAGGGTTTCCAAATGGAAAGAACAGGCGGTGTGGATCCTGTGGCCGACTCATTTTGTTTACTCACTACAAGATATTACATAAAAACAAATTCATCAACCACATATCTAAGCATCAAAATAAAATTACTAGCAATAGCTTATGTACATGGCACACACAAAATCCAGTAAATCATCAACAAAATAAAAGCCATCAAGATCTACAGCTTTCCCAGGAAAAAAAAAAGATGGATAAGCTGGACATTTCTTTAAAAGGAAACAACTTTAATCCATATAGCATTCAAAAGACCTACAATTCATCATCCATTTAAACAAAACAAAATCAAGTAAAGCAAATCGAATGATATAACCTTACCTAAATTCTAAATTCACGCATCAATATCAGATTACGGGGAAAATTGAAACGAAAACCCCACAAATTCTCAAAAACTCAGCCTAATTTAATCATATATATATATAAAGGAAAAAACTAGAGCCAAAATCAGTCCTCGATCTTCACTCCGTGAAGACCCAGACGACAATTCATCTCCTTTTTCGCGGATCTAAAGGTATAAAACAAAAGTTTTGAAGAAAAAAGGAAGCGCTGACAGATTCGTACCAGGAAGAGTATTCGTTAGGGATAGGAAATTTCCTTGAAAATTTCACACGCGGAGATTAAACTGCTGCTTCCTTGCAACTTCCGACCTTTTTATCTAAGGTAGACTTGGTTAGGTAGACGTTGTTTTCTGATGCAAAAGGACGATGAGAAATGTGCCAGTCACTTACTGTCACAAAATATCGGTCACAGATTTCACACGTGGAAAGAGATGAATGGAGAAAATTGAATCGGGTTTTATGTGCCCGTTAACTTTGGGCCGATCCAGAAACTTGTTTTCCTCGTATTATTATGGGCAAAAGGTCACTTTTGACCCTAACCTTTGTATTAATAGACAAGTTTGGCCCAATTATTTTATAGTAAATAATTATAATCTTAACATTTAAAAAACGTTGAAGTGTAACTCTTCTCTAACGGAAAATTCAAGCGGCTCTGTTAATTGCTAAGTTAACGCTTATCTGACACATAAAATAAATTTTTAATTAAATTGAGTAGATTTTTATGTTACATCAGTACTAACGTAGTAAGTAGAATTTATATTTTAATTAAATAAAAGAAAATTTTTTAAATTTTTTATTAAATGTGAGACCACCTATTTAATTAATGTACTCGATTTGAATATAAAATTGCACCACCTTGTAGTAGGGATGTCAATGACTCGATTTTAGGGTGGTCTATCCAGATTGAGATCCTCTGTATCTATTTTTGGGTGTGCTTCTGTACTTCTGTACTTCATCAATCTCAACTACTCAATAAATGAGAGAGAGAAAAAATAAGTGGTTGAAATTGATGGGACTCAAGGGCATACTCAAAATTGGGTACAGAGGATCTCAATCTGGTCTATCCTTATCTTTTTAAAAAAAATTTACAAAACAATGTCATTTTGACAAAATGAGATCGTTTTTGTCATTTCGGTCATGCTACAGGCCGGGCTGGGCAGTGCTCAGCCAGACCTCGATTCGTGACTTAATCAATCTAAGCCAAAATCGAACGGAGTCAAAATTTACATCCCTACTTTATGGTATTGTGCAGCCTGAGTCATTCCCACCGTACGCACAGATTGCACAGCCGCACAAACCAACGTCGCCACCGTGACAAAGCCAAAAGCTCTTGCCATCTCTCTTTTATATTTTGTATTAACAGTTCAGCCTCAAAAGCTTCCCTAGTTCCTCTCGCTTGTTCACAGTTAATTGATTTTGCCGTTTATATGATCTATCAATAACACCAAAGCTGTGCGTTAACTGGAGATGGAAACGATCCATGTGAAATGCTTTTTTCTTTTGATATTAGATGCGATACCCAAACACTTTTTGACGCTTTTACCTGGTCTCCAAATCATGATCTGATATCCATATCATTTTCTGGTATGGAAATCAGATCGTGAAATGGATTCAAAAGAGACTTTATCTAAATTTCAGAATTGTTGCTTTATCTTTTTTTACCTTAACAGCTCCTACTAGCCGTGGGCACTAAACTGGAACATGTAATTACCCAGTTAGCTCATGAGGTTGCTGAGAAACATGTGGCAGTAAAAAGAGACCTGGTTGTTCAACCTTCAGATTGTTTTGGTTCAACCAACCCAACGTTGCGTCGTTTTTTATTCACATCATCTTATTCAAGAATTCCTTCGAACTGGCATTCTTTTTATGGATAACGGTAAGATTCAACAAAAACTTGATAGAATTTTATCATAAATTTTGTGACCTAGCATAATAAGTAATAAACATAATTTTATACAAACCTCGATTAATTAGGTGTCAAGATCTCACACATTTATTAGACCTGTATTTATGGACTTGCTATATGGGTAGGCTTGGCCCATGTTATGAAGTGCACAAGAGGCCCTACTACTAGCCAACCTTAAATACAGTCATTCCATTAAGAACTGTACATGGGATTTTAAAGGTTTGAAATAGCATTAATTAATCCTCTACATCTCTGTCGCTCCACTTTACAGAAAACAATAATAGACTCAATTGCTTATCAGTTTTCAGGTATTTGTACATCTAATTCTTTAAATAGAATGTTGCAATCATAAGGTTAGTCTAATTGTATTGGTTAATCATGACATCAATCAATAATTTCATTTTATTATTCTTTTAATTGGTATTAGAGCGCAGGTTATCCTTAATTGTGACTGCTAATTTTTGGGTAATTTATGAGATTAGATGTTGAATTATTTGTTGGGGTTTTCATTTTTTTGTTAATTTATTTTTTATGAATCTTTTGTTATTGTTGGTTTGTTTCAGTTTGGTGTCAAAACGTGTGGTAAGTTTGTTGAATCTTTTGTTGTTTGTTTTAAAACTTCGAACCCGAAAATGCAAACCATAAAATGTTCCTCTTTGAATTTTTTGAATTTTTCTAGTATCTTTTTTATGAAATTGATTGAAGACTTTGATAGATCGTTAAATTTTGAATCTAATGACACCAATTTCATTAAAAACCGATCAAAATTGAGCAAGATATGGCCATTTTCGAATCGGACCATAAACCAGGTCGAACGACTCGAATACTAGGGTTTGGAGTGAAGAAGACGCAGCCCGACCCGGCTGGCTTCTCCCACACGTGGTGATGGCGCATGGAGGCATGTGTGGCCTACTCCCTTGGCTGTTTTGTCCTAAATTTTGCCTGTTTGTTCCATTTGTCCAGTTCTAATTTATTGTTTTTTTAATTTTTTGAATAACAAAAATATTTATTTTATTTTTTTGAATTTTAAAATTAATAAATATATAATGTACTCTTCGAATTTTATCTTGAAAGTTTTTGTACTTGTTTATTGGGGTCGCGATCGAATTGTGTCAGGGTGCAAACTTGCGTTCAAGGTGAGCCCGACGCGAGCGCACGACTCTTCCCGAGGGTCTTTGTTCAACCACCGTCGTTCGTGGCTATCGTCGCCGGGGACTCCGTATTTTAGGCCGGCCGTGAGCAATTAGTCTCAAGGGAGGCCAAGTTCTGCCCCCTCCTCTTTCTCCCAAGATCAGGCTGATGAGAGGGGGGCGACGCTGCGTGACACCCAGCTAGACGTGCCCTCGACCGAAAGGCTTCGGGCGCAACTTGCTTTCAAAGACTCGATGGTTCACGGGATTCTGCAATTCACACCAAGTATCGCATTTCGTTACGTTCTTCATCGATGCGAGAGCCGAGATATCCTTTGCCGAGAGTCGTTTTGATTCGTAATGAAGCGAGGCACCGCCTCCCGTCCGCCTCCCGTTCCCGGGGCGACGAGCG
>JANZXR010000009.1:25097423-25118601 GCA_027575705.1 Erythroxylum echinodendron | reverse complement strand
GAGTATGCCCGCACATGGCCGCGGCAAGTGCCCACAGCCCCAGCCTGGTCGCCCACAGGTGCAGGCATGCACTACCCTCCTAAAGAGCATTTAAGCAATTTTCAGCTTTGCCGCAGGGTGACATTAGAATGTCTCAGCTGGTACCCTCCCCTCTAAATTCAAAAATACTTCGAATTTTGATCTGAAATTTCGTGCACATGTTAACAATAATCCAATGCACCTTCAGTAAAAATTTCAGAATTTTCTGACAAGTAAATAATTTTATATGATTTTTTAATTGCGTAAATTTTGAAAAATCATAAAAAATTGAAAACAAGTCCAAATGACACCAAATTTTGGGGGACGCCTCCAAAAAATGTGCTGAAAATTATGGTGAAGTCAGTTTGTACATTTGAAAATTTTTGCATAGAGAATTAGTAAAATAATAGCATGTCGGGTTGGTTGAAAGTGTTGGTGGGATGATTGGGTGCTTGAGCAAGGGACCAATTGACAATTTTTTGTTGAAGTAATTGTGTGGGATATCACAAAGGGAGACTTTTGACAGAAGGTTAACGTTGGAACTTATAGAATAATGACTTGACATTCAAAGGAGGAACTTCAACGACACTGTAAAAACGAGGTAAGCGAAAATGGAATTCTTGAAGACCCTGGAACTTGGCAAATTAGCTTCAGTTTTACACTAAAACAGCTTTGATTTAGGTAATGTGGGAGAAAAACCAGAGCAAATGCGAAAGAGAGGTGATGGGGAGAAAAACCATAGCAGATACAAATTAAATTCATTTTTACACTAACAGAGCTTTGATTTGGCTTCAGTTTTACTTGCATTATATGGAAACAGTGTGCCTTTTACCTCCAAAGTATACACGTATACTCGATAGAAAGAACGTAAAAAAACTATAAGTACATCATCAGCTACGAATCGAGCTAGTCCACACAAAGGTTTTCAAAGGTGAAAACGGAGGAGAAGGACCGATAGGATAGAATAGTGAATGAAAAGAAGAGGATTCACTCATAGACTCGGTCCAACCAAAAAAATGAGCTTCAACTTGAAGATAGCTCTTTAGCCTCAAAGTTTCTTTGCCATTGTACATCTTCTCTACCTCTGATTCTGCTAGTGGACCACTAGGATTAGAATTGTTTAATATAAAATATTTGGGTCAAACTTGTAAATTAATGCAAAGCTTAGGATCAAAAGTGACCCTTTTGCCTATTATTGTAGGTAAAACTTAAAACTCTGTTTTGTTCAAACGACCTTTAAAATTAAATTTTTAAATAATAAGAAATTTTAAATTTTTAAAAAATATTTCTATATAATTACATAAAATATGTTATTCAATAAAATATTATTAAATAATGTAATTTTATTTTTAAATTCAATTCAAATTAATCAAAATCAAATTTAAATTTTATATTAACTCATTATTTTAATTATTTTTAATTATATATATTATTTATACCTTATTTATTTCGCAATTACTTATAAATATAAAATAAAAATTTTTAAGATAGAAAAACTATAAATAATCATTTGTAATTTTAAAAAACAACAATAAAAATAACAACACTCAGTATAAATCTCGCTCGACCCCGAAGTTTGAGGAGGTTCAATTTCAATAGTACACAATCTTATCTCTACCTAATAAATTCTTTTATAACATTAAAGATTATTATAAAAGAGATCTCCCTTCTAATACAAGAAACATTTGAGTTTGAATATAAATTGGATATAATAATCATTTTAATTGAGTTTATTATTTAAATTTGAATTCGTAAGTTTTTAATTATTTACTTTAAAATCTTAATCAATATGTTAAATTTCATATTTTATAAGTTGAGAAATAGTTTATATAAGGTTAAAGTTTGCATAAAATTAAATAATTTGAGATATAATTAAAAGATGTTGTCATTATTTATTGAAATTTTAATTAAAAAAGACTATTAAATGAAATTTGATTAATTTATTTTGGTTTATAAAAATTTATTAAATTAAACATTCTACCAATTAATTAATAAACGGATTGATTTTTAATAATAAAGGTTATTAAAATAAATTGAATCAAAAATTAAAAACTGAACCGAAAATTTGACCAATTAAAAGTTTTATAATTGAATTTGTCAAAACCGTTGTGATTATTTTGTTAGTCACTTATAAATAAAATAAATTATATTATAAAAATTTAAGTAACTTGTCAAGTTTAAATTAATTTATATAAAAATCAAATAATCTAATTGAATTCGTATGAAGTTTTTTAGAATATGAGTTAAATTTAAATTGAAATTACATTTAAAATTAAGAAATATGTCTTGATAAATAAAATCATTTTTTAAACTTTAGTTATTGAATTATTACTTAAATGTATAACATAATTCAAACAATGTAAACATTTTATTTTAAAGTAACAACTCCTTAAAGGAATTGATCAAATCTATATATTTTTTTTAACCGAAAAATTCACAGTCATTATCTTTTATATACGTATTGGTAAACCTTCGAATTAACGTAATAGCCTGCAAATCACTCCAACCAAGTACTCTGCACTAGGCAAGCCCTATACGATAAGCTCGATCGAAAGACTGTAAGCAATGAGATTCAAACACAATACTTTTTGACCATGTATCTCCCACTCCACCAACTCGATTACTCCTATGGGGCAATCAAAGCTATACCAAACTTTAGAAACTTCAATTCTATGGAATCTTGGTTTGTGAAATATATAAATTTTAGAATCTCAAAATGAATCACATTAAATATTTTAGATTTGTTTTAATATATAATATTGTTCCTACTAAAGGGCCCAAAAGATGCAGCGATGCTTCGGGCTTACACTTTTCTAATAGATATGACAGCGTTTATTCAAAAGGTCTAAGTGAGGCCCAAGTTTGGAATAGGTTACGAGATATATATAGTACTTCTAACTAATTTTTAAAAAATTGAACTTCTGAAATTAAAGCGAAAGATAAGAAGTTTAAAATTTTAAAAGTTTAATTAGTAGTAGATTATCATAAAATTTATTAAAATTTAAATAAAATTGAAAATTTTAAAATATTCTTGTTAAAGATTGTCCTTTTTAAAAAAATTCAAGTTTAATTAAAAAACATAGTTAATAAATATTAATCAGTTTATTCTGAATTTTTGACTTATAAGATTGATTAATATATAAATTTTAATAAATAAATAAATAAATCCATTTTAATAACAAATATTACTAAAATAAATTGAAAAAAGTTAATAATTGAATTTTACAAAAAATACATATTTTGTTATTTTCTTATTTCTGATTATATCATAATTTTTACTTTTATAATATTTTTAACATGAGGAAGAATGTTAGAACAATTGGTAAAAATTATTTCTTTATAATTATAAGTTCACAAATTCGAGTCATAAAAATATTCTTTATGAAAATTAGAAAAGAGAGTAGTAAGCAGGGAGTTTGTGTACAACAAAGTACATAAAAAAATATTTTAATAATGCATATATATATATAAATATTTGAAAACAAGAGGAAGAAGCGTGTTATAGAAGCAAGTAATGGTTGTCAGAGGAGGCTCAGGACTCCCACGAGAGAGGAGTTGGTATTTGACAAGTATGATCAAAACATAGTCTTCAACAACAAATTAGTACTATACTTCGTGTCTTGGGGGTTATCCAATTTACTAGAAGTAAGACTTGACGGAGATGAAGTCTCAAAAAGAACAAGAAAACTAGCAGACCTTAAGATTTTTTTAAGTATAAGCTTTTTGTTTGTTTGCATGATATCATATTATATCCCTTAAATAATGATTACAAATCTCAACAAAAATAAAAATTTTGGCATATTCTAGCATATCATCATCAATTTAATTTTTAACTTTTTTAGTTTCAAAAATAGTCTTTTTATTAGTTAAAAATAAGGTTACGTACTGTTAGGTCTTTCCAAATCTCAGATGTTAGCGAAATTATATCGAGAAGAGTTGTTGTTGTTTATCGTCAATTTAAAATTTAAAATTGAAAATACTATAACTAAATATGAATATAATCTTTAAAATAATTTTAAAAAATATTAATTAATTACAGGGTGGACATGGAATGGATAGACACATGCTAGCTGGTCTGGTCTGGTCTTACACACGACAAGCCATCCAAGAAAGAGACCCACCCACAGAAGAATATAGAGGAGCTGGACATGTTGCTCCTGAGTTCTGATACGAGAGACTTAGCTGGTTAAGCTTAAATTTAAATCAATATTCCATACGAATTTAAGGTTAAATTTAAGTTTTTATCTTTTCATTTAGACTTTAAGCTTCAGATTGTTCGACGTGGTCTGACCCAAAGTCTTTAAAAATGATATTACTTTTATAATTTAAATTAAAAATAAAAAATGAGCTTAGTCGAGTTTTATAAAACTTTGACTCATTCGAATCGCGAGGCCTGTGTTTTAAAATCAAGCCAAAATTTTTGAATCAAGTTGAGACCGAACTTAATTCATCCTGGCTTGGTCTAAATACGAG
Organism: Erythroxylum echinodendron; assembly: GCA_027575705.1. Taxonomy (NCBI): domain Eukaryota; kingdom Viridiplantae; phylum Streptophyta; class Magnoliopsida; order Malpighiales; family Erythroxylaceae; genus Erythroxylum; species Erythroxylum echinodendron. Next base: position 25,114,110 of record JANZXR010000009.1, on the reverse strand, counting down.
CCCAACTTGGCCTTACCCTAACTTTTTTAAATTTAATATTTAAAACGAAGATATAAAAATCAAGTCTTAAATTAGGCTAAATTAGATTTATTGTTAACTTTGGGCCAGGCCCGGACTCAGTAGTTGTCGTCTACTTCATGGCCCGGGTCCATTTTTCTCCCTGCCCCAATTACACAATTCTTCAAGACTAGTAATATGATCGACTGTTTGGTGTCAACGAGTACTGTTTGCCTCATGCCGTACTGATTCAGTGCTGGCTTCAATAGTGACAAAGTCAAATTATGAACAGTTATATTGTCTATTTGCAATTATAAATTTTTAATTTGTAATTATTAATTAAAATTACAATAAAATACATATAATATAAATATTATAAATAAATTAATCAAATATCAATAACATAATAATCCAATTTAACTCTTAAATCTAATCTAAAATAATTAAATTTAAATAAAATTAAAAAACTTAGACTAATTATTAATAAATTATTGATTAATATCAAATTTAATTAATTTAAATTGAATTTTAAAAATATATTAAACAATTAGAAGGGAAGAATCCTGCATGTACAAGCAATAACAACAACACTCAGGTATGAATCTCCAATCCCGAATCCCGCCCAAACACAGGTCTGGGGCAAGCAATCAAAAACCGGAAGGAATATTAAAAAATAAATATATATATGCTTTCTATAAGGATAATAAAGGAATTTGTTCAATTTTACATCTGATCTGAATTGAAAAGTGGATTTTATGTGAAAAAGGGTATGGATGAATGCACATTATTGTTTCTTAGAATTGAAGATACAACAAACACCCTACACAATACCTATGGAAAAAGGGGTGACGATTGAAGACATTTAAATGATACTTGAACTTGTTAGTCACCTAATGCTTCTTGGACTCGCTCTGCTATCTCCATCTAGTTTGCTCGCGAGCGTTCGTACTATTTTCGCCTAATTGTGCAGCAACGGCGTGACTTTCTTGGTCGGAATCACGGTTTGAGCTTGAAGCTTCTCTTGCTAGACTCCGTTCCTGAAAACATAAGGTGCAGAAAGAATTGGATAAAAGAGAGCAAATAAAGCTTTTGTTTAAACTTTTCGTAAGAACAAACTGCTCGGTTTGAAAGAAATGGTACATACATCACGATACAGCAAGTCATCTGCCTCCAGCATGTGGATCACGTACCCCATTTTGGGCCGTTTTGTTGCGTCAGGATCGACACATTTTAGAGCAACCAGCAGAATGCGTTTTAGAGCTTTTGAAGCTGGCATTTCAGGCAACTTAGGATCAACCACTTCTTCTGATTTTCTATTACCAACCATGGCCTTTAGCCAATCTACCAGATGAACCTGCAATTATTCCCACACTCCAGTTTAAAGTTGGACACCATGTGGACTGATAAACAGAGAATACGAGCAAAACCGACCTCTCCCTTCGGTCGACTATGATCGACAGGGCTTCTTCCGGTTATTAACTCCATGATAAGGATGCCGAAACTATAAACATCGCTTTTTTCATTCAGCATCCCTGTACAAGCATATTCTGGTGCAACATATCTGAAAAATCCAATAACCAAAAGGATAATTTTCTCAATCAATCATAATTCTGCAACAACAGTTTCAATGAATTTGTATGTACTATGGTGGAATCATCAACATCACCATGGACCGAATATAGAAAACTAAGATGATACGAATCAAACTTGAATCAAAGAGATGAACTGACCCAAATGTTCCCATCACACGAGTAGTAACATAACTACGCTCAGAACATAATAGCTTGGCAAGTCCAAAATCAGAGATCTTGCAGTTCCATTGGCGATCAAGAAGTATGTTGCTAGCTTTTACATCTCGATGCACAACCTTCGGTTCAAGACCCTCGTGAAGATAGGCCAATCTGCATATAAATCAAGTAGTAAACATGTACTCGATCTGAAACAAAGAAGAAAGAACAAATTCATAACTTGCTAGACTTGAACAAATTCATAACTTGCTAGACTTGCATATGTTGAAACAACATAAAATGAACATACCCTTTCGCTGTTCCTAGAATAATGTTCATTCGAATATCCCATGTCAGAGGACTGACTTCACCAACATCCCCATGAAGCCATTGGTCTAGATTGCCATTGTCAACATACTCATACACAAGCATCCTACAAAATTAAAGATTGGCCAAACAGTTTAACTAATCAACGAATCAACAAAACCAATCTCATGGTTATACCAACCTGTAAGCTCCCTCAACACAGTATCCAAGCAGCCTCACAAGATTCTTGTGCCGAACTCGTCCAATTGCTTCCACTTCTACTTTGAACTCCTTCTCAGCTTGACCCCTGATGAGAAATGAGACTTTTCATTAAATTCTCATCACAAACAAGTAAAAGGTGCAAACTTTATTCTCAATCACCTGTTATTGAGCAAGTTCTTAACAGCGATTCGAGTACCATCACCAAGTACGCCATGATAAACAATGCCATAACCACCTTCGCCAATCACATTCGCTGCACAAAGCCCATCAGTAGCAGCTTCAAGCTCTCTGAGAGTATACCAACGGCCCCACCCAAGATGCGAGACTTCGGGCCCCACACTCCCGCTCCCGAACGACGCCGTCTCCCCGGCACTTGCGGTCCCTCTGCTCTCCCCACTCGATGCGCGGTCGGAAAACACCACCCGGTGCTCGATCTTGCCGATGTCGACCTGAATCTCCTGCACCTGAGCCGCCGCGTGGTTTTGATGGTGGTGGTGATCACGTGCGGCCGGCACGTGCATGATCTCCTGGATTTCCTTGGAGACCGGCGGTGTGGGGTCGACGTTGGCGTTGACGTGCTTAACACTAACCGAAGCCTTCCCCTTTTTCCGGCGAGAAGTAATGCACAGTGATATTAGGAACAGAGCCAACACTATGAACGAACCCAGCAAGATGCCGATCACTACCCATAACCGAAGCCCGAAGATTGAGGTCCGTTTCGATAGCTCCGTGTTCACAAATGCGGCGTCGTACGTAGTAGCCATTGTGCATTGGTTCGCCGGAGAACCAAATAAAATGTTGAGACAAAGAGAGAGAGAGAGAGTGAAAAAATAAAAGAATAAAAGAAAATCTGAAAGAGAGGAATCAAATGGAATATTATAACAGTGAGAGAGAAAGTGATAGAGAGAGAGAGAGAGAGAGAGTGTGTGTGTGTGTGTGTGAATATGAGCTGTCACTTTGTCTCTCCCTCTCCGTCTCTCTCTCTTACGTACTCTGTAGTGTTGGAGAAGGAAAGAAGAGGGGCTGTCTGAGTGAGTTTGGTGTTGAAGTGTCTTATTAAGCAAGACTGTTAGTTAGTCAATTGTTTCATGTATGCATAAGTATCTGTCGTATCAACTTAATTATGTTAATAAAATAAAATGGGAGAGAGACAAATTTCACTTTCTTTTTTTTTTACCTTTCAAAAAAAACCTGTATTTTTTTAAAATAAATATTTATTATTGTAAATTATTTAATAATATTAAAACTATAAAAATTTATTTATTAAACAAATTATATTAGTGGAATTAGTTAATATTTTTTATTTAGTTTTATTATAAATTTGACTATAAATTTTCTATTTTATTAAAATAAAATATATATTTTGTTTAATAATAAGATTGTTTGCACTAAAATAATATATAAACACTTAAAATTATTTTCCATAATTAATATAATTAAAATATTTCCATAATGATTCAAAATAATAAAGGTTAATTATAAAAATTATAAATTTTACTTAATTTTATAATATTAATCCTAATTTTAAAAAGTGATGTTAAAATCTTATTAAATTCTTTCTTATTGTGAATAATGTGATAAGCCGTGTTAATTTAGTATTTTTGTTATATGACTATCACATATTATATATGTATAACGTATATTTTTATAAATTCGAGGTATTTTTATTAAAAACTGAAAATTGAATTATTTTAACGTTACTTTCTAAATTTCAAATATTGTCAACTGATTAAAGAATTTTTAATAATTAACGGAAATAAAAATAAGGGTTAATTATCAAAAAAGGTTAAACTTTTGTCAATTTTTCAATTATAACTAGAATTTTAAAAAGTAATGATAAAATGTCTAAATTTTCAAGTTTTTCAATTATAGCCCGAATTTCAAAAATTAGCAATAAAATGCTCAAATTTTAAATTTTTTCAATTATAGCCCGATGTTAGTGTTTTCGTCAACTTTACTGATGTGATTTGTCACGTATTTCAGAAATCTTAACAATTAATACACATCATCCAAAATTAACACAACAAATAAAGATTAATTAAACAAAGTCGTTTAATCATATAATTAAAATGCCGCCATTGTTAAAAAATAATATAAATCAAATTACGCAGTTCCAACGATCTTACGCTTTGATTTCAGTTTTTTTCTTCATTTTTAGTTTGTGCTATTGACGCCCTCACCCTTCGATTTTCATATTACACAGTCCCGTTGTAGCATACTACTTCCATAGAGCATATGCCGAACATTCAAAGGATATTTGAGAACATATCCTATGAGAATGACACGTTAGAACATTCACATAACTTATTATGGTATCACACATAACATAAGTATTCAAAAGATTAACTTTTCCCATTTCATTTATTATGGTATCACACATAACACAAGTATTCAAAAGATTAACTTTTCCCATTTCATTTGCAAACATAACTTACATTGTAGCATTACACTTCATAATCCATATATTTACATTACCAAAAACATTTGAGAGTTTACTGTCCTTTTACAAAATGTTCTACATGAAATGACAAAATTAATTAAATACAAGCTGACCAGACCTTTAAATCATTCTTGTTCCAAAAAATTGACAATATTAAACTTCTACTAGATTGCCTTGGAAGCTAGGTCTCCCTTGTATCTAAAAATCAACGTTTCAATTTTGATGAGTTTGTAAACTTAGTGAGTGAACCATCATCGATGTGCTCACACAAGTTAAAACACAAACATCACAGGTTTGAAATCAAATTCACAAGTGTATCACGGTATCCAATTTTGTATATAACAACACCTTTCATCACATTTTAACAAGTATAACAGGTACACAATATGGCATATCACTATATTAAAATAATTCAATAATTCATTGCAACAATTCACACAATACATGTAAAGTTATATATGCAAATGTATATGTGACTCCACTTTCATTTTATTTTGTTATGATCAAGCGTTTATTTACTGTCCCGTATCCGTTGTGGATACCAGGTTCATTTTATTTACTATCCCGTACTCTTTGTGGATACCAAGCTTATTAATAATTGAATCTGTGACTCTTTGTGCACATCCTGAGCTTAAAGCTCTTTTTCACGTTGGTCACTCCGGTCACAACTCCTTTATTTGATTATACATATCATTGTAATGGAATGCATCAACTCACATAATATGCTATCAATGCTTTTCATTCAATATGCTCATGTCATTTATCACATTCTTCAAAGCTGAGTCCGGCATTTCACATTTAGTTGAGTATACGTTCAGATTACATATATAATTTGAAAGTACTTCCAATACATTCCTGAATACCAAACTCCTCGGACCAACAATGTCCAGAATTATCACAATCAGATAAGTATCAATTCCATAACTGAAATTTAAACAGAAACAAATCAACCATAGTGAGAAAACATCTAGGTTAACTCACAGTACACTCTAGATAAGCTATTGCTTTGATGACCCGACAATGTCTAGTTGCTGATAATCAATTTGTACTTTTTTAGTCATGCAATACTCACATATTTTACACATAACTAAGTTGATCAATCATGTAAATATTCAATCATGCACATGTATATGTGTCATGTTCAATGCATGCTTAATTGACTTTCCAGGTATGTATCCTTATTCACAAATCTTAACCATTTATACATCATAGCTTGGATATAATTAGTGTGCAATTAGGTTTATACCTTAACTTGATTATTCTAAATTCATCAACCATATATTCACCAACCCTTTTCTAGCATTATATATATTCACAAAATTTCCCAATTCTCATTCATTCATTCCTAATGTATTACTCATATCCTTTAGATCACATTTGTATTCATAAGAATACTTTTATTCCTTTAACAATTCATAACTTCTAGATTTAGACACATTGATATCAAAACAATCTATTCCTTAAGTTATAACATCAATTAACAACCTAAATTTATCAAATCCTTAACCAATTAATCAAGCAACTATCTGAGTTCATTTGAAGCCTCAATCACGTCCAAATGCACCAAAGGAAAGTGACTTATCCTTAGTTAATTCAACAATCACACAAAACAGAATTTTTTCACTTCAATCCTTTAATTTTTTTTCCAGATTCTAACACCTTTATACCAAATTTAAAACTTCTTCATAATAGTCTATTAATTATACCTTAATTATACTCCAATTCCTCATCAAGTTCATCTCTAATTCCAACTCAAAATTATTCAATTGGCAGCTTATAGACTATTGACTTTCATGCACCAAAATAAAACAAAAACTATCATTCACTATCATACATATAATCCTAGTTCTTTCCCATTTCAAAAACACTATACTAGCACCTTTCTTTAGCATAAATTCACCTTCATTATACTTCAAATCCCAATCTAATTCATCCATATAACAACCTATTTATATACTAAGAACAAAGCATAAAAGTATCCAAGTTCATCCATCATATTCTAGCACACTTTATCATCAACTTCATATACAATCTATCTCAATTCAATCATCATAATCTTTCTATTAAAACATGCCATAAAGATCAATACTTTATTTGTTTAGCTCAAGTTTCACCTCAATTCATCAAGTTAACATAGCCCTCCATGCATGAAAGATCATCACAAATTCAAGGTAGGAATAGGTTAGTTTTCGGTAAGGATAAAAGACCACAACAAGAACAACATTTTGGTTCTTTACCTAACTTTATGAAGGCTAAAAGTATGGATTTGGTATGGCAATTTAGCAAGACTTAAATCAAAATACAGAGATGTGAGATAGAAGCAAGTTTCGGTGGAGAGAAAAGAAGAAGATGGTGAATGTTCCAGCATAAACACTTTCTGCATTAGCTTAATTCAACTAGGTGCAAGGTGTCACCATGTTTCAATGACATATGTCACTAGGCATGCATTCCATTTGTCCCATATATAAGCTACCAAATGTCACCAATATGCTAGGCCATTTGTCACTCAATCATTGCTGCCATATGACAATTAATTACCTATGCCAATTGTCACTAAATTTTCCATATCAAATGTCACTCATTTTTATAGGCATAGTCATCTTAATTTTCCATGTGTTAACTTATCTTACCACTTGACATTTTTCCTAAGTTAAATGTACAATTTAATTCATCAAATTTTCAATTGTAACAATTAATTCCTAAGCAAAATTCAAGACATAAATAATACACAATTCACATCATGATCATTTTAAACCTTTCACGCCCCGAAACATTTCAACTGAGTTCACATACTATCTTTGCAATGTTTCCTAAATCATGATTCATGTGTGTATGCAAATATTATGCATGTGAATAAAGTGCATTTCTTAAATTCTCAATGATATTACTCATGTACAATAGTCTAAAGTTCTAACCCTTAGTATCGAAACAGGCCATTACACTCGACACCCTCACACTAAAGAATTAGGAGAACGAACTAAAAACGAAGAATTTACTAGTGCAGTAGGCTGTAATGCGAGAGTAGTTTGAGAAGTCAGAAGAACAAAAAGAAGACAAAGGGCTGAGGGTATCAGGAGAACAACAGATAAAGTCGGGCTATAATTGAAGAAAATTGAAAGTTTAAGCATTTTATTGCCATTTTTTAAAGTTTGGGTTAAATTTGAAAAAATTATAAATTTGAGCATTTTATTACAACTTTTTAAAGTTCAGACTATAATTAAAAATTTGATGAAAATTAGACTTTTTTTTATAATTATCCCCAAAAATAATTATAAATGACACAACTCAAATTAATAATAAATTATATTATGCAAAGGAAAAATAAGGAAAAGAAAGGTAGGTAGGAGTATTTTCTTTTCTTGTCTCTGTTGGCAAAATCTTCTTCTTTCTTCTTTAATGATTAAGCCAATTATGTTATAATACAGCAATGGTGCATTACTGTCAACTTACCTGTAAAATCATGTGATATTTGATAAGGAATCTTTTTTTTTTTCTTTTTTAAGTTTATTAGTATTTATACAATATCTAGACAAAAGGCATTGCTTTGATGATGAAACACCACTCCGCTTAGTGGAGAAGGAAAGGCCTCAAATTCAAGCAAGAATGGGCAGACAGAGAAATGAATTGACAAAAGCACCACAAACAAAACTAAAAAAGACATAATCTTGCTTGTATCTTTCCTTATTCTTTTCTTTTCATTTTCCTTTTGATTCAGACAAGCAATCCGAAAAAAAAAAAACGAAGGACCATCTTTCCTTTGCTTTTGCCAGAGACCTACTTTGGATTGCATTTCAGGAAAGAATCTCCATTTCTGGAAAAAGAAAAAATCGTCTCTTTCCATATATCACAGCAAAATATGATTAAACAAACCATTCAGAAAGTTTCCTGTTCTGTTCAACTCTTCATGTTCCTTTTGATGTTGGTCATCATTTCATTTCAGCTATTCTCTACTACCGTGAACTGAATTCTGATACAAGAAAGTGTACATGTACTATAAACTTGACAGAACCCCCATGCCAAAGAAGACTGTACTAGACTGTGATGATCAATCAGATTGCTCCTCGTCCTTAGCCGTAATGGAATGAATCAAGTCTCAAGCACGGCGCAATAGGGATTTTCACATATCATTCAGTCTTCTTCTCCAGTTCATCAAGTGCTGCCAGTCTTTCAACGAGGGGAGGATGTGAATAGTGATATGCTGAGTACCATGGATCTGTGTTCATGGCTGATAAGTTCTCCTCCTGGAAAACCATCGACAAGCTCTCTGGTCAGAACGTATTCTCATCACAAAATCTAACATAAAAGCTTGTTTTAGATTGTCAAGCAATAAAAGGTTGACTCCATATAGTTGCCATCTAGTGTAGCACCTAATCTATAGATGACAACTCTAACAGGGGAAATTTGAGAGAGAGAGAACTTATAATCACCTGTAGCTTCACAAGAGCTGCACGGAGAGAAGGGGCATAGTTGAGTTTCTTAGCAAAAGCATCAGCCTACAGAGAATAATGGATAAAATTAGATCAATATTCAGAAAGTCCCGATTGGCCAGAGACAAGACATACTTGCGTGTGTGAGTGTACACAGACACACAAACAGAGGGAGAGGGAGAGGGAGAGGGAGAGGGAGAGAGAGAGAGATAACTGATACCTCAAATTCAAAAGATCGACTGGCAAGATTAAGAACAAAGCTTACTAGATGTTGGAGAGGTATTACAGTATGCTGCAAACAAGAAAATAAAAAGAATAATGTTATCAATCAATATAGTTAGCAGCAACCGATAAATCATCTGAACAACTCGATTCCATACATGTTATGCCAACTGCAAATACATGACTTTTTTCCATATGAAAATACCTGAAATATGATCAGTCCTATGAGTACCGGCTGTGCATCAAACCCAAAACTTCTAAAAAGATCGGTTGAGTTCCTCACAAGGGTATATCCACCAAATTGCAAAAACGTGAGAATCTGCACTGGGCAAGAAATTCATGCAGAAGAGATTAATAATAGCCTAAACGAGTTCTGTACTATACCAAGAGTCAACCTTCTAGTAGTTGTTTCTTCCCATAGATTTTCATTAGATTTTGGTGCAAAAGATATATTAGAAGTATAAAACATAGCTAAGAAGAAAAGATAAGAAGGAGAGGTTTTCAGACTATATTATCTCAAATTCAACAAGGTGAAAAAAGTTTTTAAGTTTGCAAGTATACCTGTACAGCAATGAATGAGTACATTGTATGATTGAGTTTCCAATGCCCCAATTCATGGGCAATGACTGCTACAATTTCCTCATTGCTTTTGCACTGCAAATATGATGCAACGTTTTCACCAAAAAAGATATGATACATGAGAGAAAAAAAGAAAAATCCTGCAGTTAAATATGATTAAAGCCGTAGAAAAGAGAAGATATCATGAAGATTAAGGACAAATTTAAACAATAAGACTTCCGCACCTGCTGAATTAAAGTATCATAGAGGACAATTCGCTTGTTCTTAAAGAATCCATACATATAAGCCTGCAAGAAAATAATTCAAAAAACGTTCATGCACAATAAAGCACTGAATAGTAAGATCATAAACATACTTTTGTGAGCACCTCAAAATATACAGGTAAAATATGCAAAGTATAAATTCTGAAAGTATATGGAATGCAAATTATAGCCCTATCGATACTATTCAAAAGGATCTACTTCTGTTAAGCATTATAATTAACTATTCTGTCCTTCCAAAACATTCAACATATGAGTTGCCTTGTGACTCAAGAATAAAAATATAACAAATCAGCTATCAATAAGTTTAATTCCAGGCATAAACTGGGAGATATAGTAAGGGCACTTCAAATTAGGCAGTTAAACGAAAGGAACAGAAAGACAGATAGAAGAGGAAGAAAATCCAAATTTCATTTTCCTGCAAGGCAACCTAATAAGAAGAAAGAGAAGAGAAAAGAGAGAGGTGTCTAACCACTGCCAATCAGAGTAAGATGTTATAACACATTTAATGTTAAGTGATGATAAGAAATGAATACTCACATTGCTATGACTTGACCTTGTAGATCCATCTACAACAAACAACTTTTTTAATGGAAACTTCAGGGAAGAGGCGAGAGCCTCAATTTTCTCCCTAAGCTCTCCTTCTGGAAGCTAAATTTCATACCATAAATAGGGAAAGTAAGACAAGATATCTTGAAAATGGCAGGGTATACATAAACAGGAAGTCCTAAAAACTCACAGGAGTAAACTTGTTGAAAAGAGGTGCTATCAGAATTGGGTATAGAGTCATCATGACAAGCGAGAGAACAAACATAAAACCCCACAGATAAATTGCCAAGTAAGGACCTCCTTTCTGCAAGTAAAGCCAATGGCCAAACTTGTCACCATACAGCTGAAAATCATTGCAAATTACAACAATTCAAGCAGAAACAAACCTGTACTATTAAAATGATTGCTGAGACAATGGGTGGACCAAGTACAATAGCAAGGCAACTTCCTTTAGCTAAGTCCCTGAAGAACAACCATATTGTTTGCTGTAAAGGAGATGGAAAGCTAAAATTACTATACTTCAAAAAGCTTGCAACAAATGAAGTCAAACGAAAGCAATTGGAAATTCTATGATGGTCCAAAATAATGAAAAATTGACCAACAAAAAACAATTAATTTTGCAGATGCAAAAGAGAACAAATACCAACTTTATTGAAACCATGGCGTGCCTCAATCACAAAAGTTGAATAGAGAGAAAAAGGTAAATCAGTGATCTGCACGGAAAATGTAAAGCAAATCAATCAAGTAGTTAAAACACTTATGGTCAACTAGTCCGAAATGGCATGCATACCTGAGACCAGATCATGAAACCGGCCAGGAAAGCAAGGGTGTGGAGTATTTCATTCTCAGCGTTCAGGCCAGCTAAGACCAGAAAATTTCCTGATTTCTGCACTTAATAAGGGATCTAGATTATAATGATACAACCACCAGTTTGGCTCAAATAACATTGGAAAAAAACACTCACCTTCCAAAACCAAGGCAAAATACCAAAGTACAAAATAGCAGAGTCCAGAACTATGGTCACAAAATCGTGGACAAAACTGAAGTAGCTGTAAATATAAAAATAAGCCAGTGGAAAGTATCAGCATCAATGGAAACAAAGAAAGAGACATTTAAACAAATAATATTGCCTATAAAAAATGAAAGAATAAAGAAAAGCAATACAAGCATACTGAACAATTTAGACAAGAACTCAAAAAAGGAACCTTTTATCAAGACTATAAGCTCTAGATTTTTCAAATTTCTCTTGGCTGATGACTCCTTCCAAAGTTTTTGGAAGAGTTGGCAGTTTCAACACAGAATGTTGCCGTACGTCCAAATAAGTCTCAAAGATGTACATCAGTATCATAAAACCTGCAAAGAGATTTTGGAGAACTAAGCGGACTTCATCAGGGAACTGTCACCATTAATCTCATAGAAGTTAATGCCGAAAGAAAGAGAGAATGAGAAAGAAACAAGAAGCATTCTCAAAACCTCCCTGCAAATGATCAAAATCTTCCTCATCTTTCAACGTTATCAGTTAGAACTGCAGCACTCTCAGTATGACAAATGACCAAGAAAAAGCCATAAAAGTTGGCTTAACAAGCCCTATCAAGTCCTAACCAAAAACTGATTGCCCTATTTCTAGTTTTTATTCGGACAACTCGTTCACCATACCAATCCCCACCAACATCTCGATGCTCAAAAGCACCCGCCATTCTTTACCCTAACAAGTTACATTTCCAAAAATACGCCACATAAAGTATATGTGAGTCTGAGTCTCTTCGGTTTGTTTGTACAATTAATAGACGGTACTGACTCTCGTTTAAAACCCCAAGAGCAAAGAACTATGAATCTGAGCAGCTCCACCTTCTTGGTAAGTAATGCAGCATATTGAAGAAACAACATTTCATTCCATGGGATAAATAAAAGATACAATCTTGAGGATTAAAACTCTCATATTCTTCTCTTTCCCTAAACTTTCTACGCTTAACATTTCAAAAAGACGCTGAATGAGAAGTGCGCCACGAACACAAGGCACCGGAAAAAAAAAAAGAGGACCAAGAACGTGAACAAACAAAAAGGAATTCCCAGACATGCAAAATAATGAATCTCCTAAATACATAGCAGAATGCAAGATAAGAAAATAAGCCAAAATGTTGAGGGAAAAAGAGCAAATGAAGTTCAAGAAAGAAACAGGTAAATTTCAAGAAGATAACAAGGGGAGTGTTAAAAGAAGGAAAAATGTAAGAAGAGAATACCGACAACAGCTTCCATATAAGGAAACGCCATGGAAGACATCTTGAGTGTTGCAGAGGTAGTGTGAGGAGAGGAAATGGAGTTTTGAGTTTCTTCTTCAAGAGCTGACTTCGTTGTTTATAAATAATACTCCATAAACGGGTCCAAAACCAACGACCCGCTTCGACCCGATTTTTATAGCCGTCAAACTCGGCCCAACAGATATGAACATGTTTTCTAAAAAGAATTATTTTGTAATAATAATAATACATTATCAACATTCAACATTAATAAAACCCAACAAAAATCCCGTTAAGACGCAGAATTTGAGGATGTCCAACTAGTAAAGAGAATGTTTATTTTATTATTATAATAATAATAATAATACAATCCCATGTTACATGTATAAAAAATTAATAATATAATAGTTTTAACCACCCAATTATGGACAAAGCCGAAAAATCTTCACAAATCCCTTTTCGATTTATTATCGAAACCTTACTCTTACTTGGTAAAAAATTTATTGTCAATAGACCAACATGCAATACAAAATAATTATAATACAAAAATATAAATAAATATGTATAAATAAAAATATATAATGCAATACATAATATTGTACATATAAACATGGTAAATATTAACAATATGAGATCAAATAATTAAATAAATACACAAACCAACAAAAAAAGACAAATGCAAGGGTAAATCAAATCAGCTATGTTAAGAAAGTAATTAGGCTAAGTAAGAAACTGTTTATGTTAAATAACTAAGAGGTAAGTCCACACAAAAAAAAAAAATATAGAACAAAAAACTGAAGGAAAAATGTATAAACTAACTAAGAGAACAAGACTATCCTCTCTAAGGGAGATTCTTTATTCGTATCTTGATATGTCGAAGCTTTCTATTGTGTGTTATGTCCTCAGTAAATTACATCAAATATATCATTCTTGATCACTTCCTTGCAGTTCTTCTTAGGCCTACATTTTTCCTCTCATAGTCTCTTAATACTATTTTTTTGCAATTTCTCACTAAAGCGCCAAAGTGCCTCCTTTTAACATGCCTGAATCACCTAAATCTCATCTCTCTCAATTTTTCATTAATACTAGCCACCTTTAATCTGTCTCTTGCCATTCCATTATTGACCTTATCTCTTCTTATAAGGTTATACATCCAGCGGAGCATCCTCATCTCCGCCACCATTAGCTTATGACTATGCATTTGTTTGATGGGTCAATACTTCGCCCCTTATAACATGGTTAATCTAATCACTAAGTAATATAATTTACATTTGAGCTTTATTGAAATCTTTTTATCACGTAAAACTCCTGATACACTTCTCCATTTAAGCCACTCTGATTTGATATGATGGATTATATTTTCATCGATCTCTCTACTGCTTTGGATGATAGACCCTAAGTATTTGAAATGCTCTTTCTTTGTATAACTTATGATCCAATCTTTACCTCCATATCGGAAGCCACCCTATGACCTGAACAGTTACACTCTAAAGACTCGATTATAGTTATACATAATTTCAAGCCCTTTAACTCTAATATATCCTTCTAACATTCTAACTTGACATTGATGCTCTCTTTTATCTCAGCCATTAAGACAATATCGTCAACAAACGACATACACCAAGGCACATCCCACTGAATATTCACGGTGAGCTCATCCATCACGACTACGAACAAAAAAAGGGCTCAATGAGGAGCCTTACTGTAGTGTAATACCAATAGAAATTTTTTTTGTATCTCCTCCTATCGTCCTTACTATAGCTTTACCCTTTCACATATATTCTTAATCACACGTATATAAATCATAGGTGCTCCTTTAATCTTTAAACACCTCTATATGATTTCTCTAGGTACCCTGTTATATGCCTTATCGAAATCAATAAAAACCATATGCATATTACCCTATCTTTCCTTGTAATATTCCATTAAACTTCTAAGGATATGTAAAACTTCTGTCATGGACCTTCCTAACATGAAGTCAAACTGGTTTTCTGAGATAGGAGCATCTTTTTTTCTCTCTTCTGAATTACCTTCTCCCATAATTTCATGGCGTGACTAAGTAGTTTGATGTCTTTATAGTTGTTGCAACTTTAGATGTCCCTTTTGTACTTGTATAGAGGAATTAACATACTAAGTCTCCATTTATCCGACATTTTGGCGGGCTTAAGGATCACATTAAAAAAGTTGACCATCCAAGCAAGACCCTTTACATCTAGGCTCTTCCATTCCTCTATGTGTTGGACCTAAATTTTTATTATTTATTTATTTCTTTATTTAATTGGTTGTTTATTTTTAGAATTTAGTCTATGATTTAGCAAGCATAAGTAGAAACTAGAATTATAGAATAGAAATGTTAGAATTAAGCTAGAGTATAATAGGCATACTATGGTGTTTAATAAACTAAAGGAGTTATTAGACATTACATTAAATGTAGAAGGGTAAAATTGGAAAGGCAAGACAAAAGTAGTCTTGAAATGAGAAAGAAGAGAGAAAAATGTGGGGAAGAAATAAAGAAGAAGAAGAAAATGTGGAGAAGCTAGGAAAGAAGAAGAAAAATCGTGGAGAAGGAGAAAGATGAAGAGAGAATAGAAATCAACTTGCGTTAGGTAATCTCCATCATCTTTTCTTCTTGCTCGGGTAGAAAAGGGATTAGATAAATGACTTTTTTGTTAGAAATAAAGGGAGAAAGAAGAGCAACCCAATTTGATTTTCATGGATTTTTAAACTCGGTTTTAGTTTTGCTAGCTTAGATAAACTATGGGTAGGTTGAGTCAAAGCTTAAATTCATTTTTTTAATTATTGAAGTTTTATGGGTTTTCTATTTGAACATTCGTTTGAATGAAAATTGGTTTGTTTGAAGGGAACCAAGAAAATCCCATAAAAGAGCAAGAGGAGAGGCAAACTTGAGTTTGAATTTCCAACCAAATTAGGTGGGTAATATGTTCATAGTTTTTGTGATGATGAGCTGAAATTATTTGTTTGTGTGTGTGTTTAAATGCTTACTTTTACTCATTATGAATGTAGGAAAAATGTTTTGTGTTGAGCCCCTGCCTCTTGTGAGACACATGGCCGACATTCTAAGTGACATCTAGACGCGCATCACACAAGGGTGGAGTGCCCTCACCAGGACAAACCTTAATCTGAAACTTTATCTTGATCACTTCTTACCATCTTGTCCCGCGACTTGTACTTGGTCTAAGTCTTTAACTGATTCTTAATCCTTGATTCCAAGTAAGCGACGATTCAATAATACTGACTTAACTTCTTCTTTATATCATCTGTGGTTAGCCCATCGTCTGTGTTTACTTATGGCCTAAGTTCTATCGTCTATAGTTGACTTTCATCGTCTGGGTTGACCCCTCTCCTATCGTCTGTCTTTCTACCGTCTGCCTTTCTATCGTCTGTCTTATGACGTGTCATCACAGGCATCTTTGTTATGGTGTGTCGTCTGTGTTCCTTGCGTCTGCGTGTGACGTCAGCACAGATGATCCCTTGTGTCTATGTTTTGTGTGTCTGTCTTCCTTTGCGTCTGTGTGATAGACGATACCCTTCTTCTATATCTTCCTTTGCGTCTGTGTTGTGACGTTAGCACGGACGATTCCTTTCGTCTGTGTTCTTCCTTTGCATCTGCCTTACTGAATGTAGACTTAACTCCTTCCAGACACCCTCATTCATCTAAATCCAAGGTCAGAAATACACAAACCTAAACCTCAACTGCTTC
>JANZXR010000009.1:25085617-25097323 GCA_027575705.1 Erythroxylum echinodendron | reverse complement strand
GTTATTTTTAAAGATTTGGATAATGAAGGGTGTATGTGCATGATTTGTTTGATGAAATTGTCAATTTCTGTTAGTCTGAGAATAACACGTCAGAGTTGGGAGGATTGCGAGTGAAAAGGCCTTATAAGCCTCCTTCTTGATCTTAATCTTTTCTTGTACATCTTTATTCTACCACCAAGATTCCATCTTACCATCATTAGGCCTTTTAGAAACCCTAAAGATCTCTTTAGCTGCATTTCTTAAAAGAGTCACCACTCTGTTATACGTCTGGTTAGCAACTCCCTCTAATGTCCATTCATCTCTATATAGTACTCTATTCCAGAGCTGTTTCACCGTGTCCTTTTTCAAATTCCACCATCCGATTCTAATACTTACACATTTTATGACTTCTATTCTTCCTCCATTCCTTAGTTAAAAGATCCAAAATTAACAGCCTATGCTAAGTTGACAAGCAAGCTTTTGGTATCACCTTAATTAATAATTTATTGTAATTATCTTAAATTATTATTTTAATTCTAATTAATTGGTTCAAGTCAAGATCAAGAGTAGAGTTGAGTTATCATGTCAGTAACATTTAATCAGTTCATATAAAATATTCATATTGTGTATAGTTCATCTTTACTTTAGGAAAATAATTAAAAAATTGAAATAGATTATCAAATTCAAATTAAAATTGAAAAATTTTCATTTTTTCATTTTTAATATTTTCAAGCTTTTAATTGAATTTCACAAGTTTAAAATTTGAAAATTTGAAAATTTAAGTTTGAAATATAACATTAATTTAATTAAAAATTTATCTATTGAATTCGATGAGGGTTGAACTGAGATCACAACTTTGTACAATACTACAATTCATCATAACTTTGTATCTATTTTTTTAGATTAAAGATTTTATTTAATATAAATTTAAAAATTAATAAAAAAGAGTAATTCAATAGTTCATTAAATTGTAATAATGAAAGCAAGTGAAAGAGAAAGCTAGCTTCAATTTGATGAAACAATTTACTCCATTGAATAAGCAATAATTCGGCTTAATAAAATTATTTTATTAACGAAGATATGACCCTTTTTCAATCTTTTCTAAAGGTTAGGTTTGACAATTATAAAGAATTGAGGCTTGTCCTAGCCCTACTCTAAGCCCTGCTCGACCATTTCTAATGAGGCTCGAGTTTGAGCTTAATTCTAAACTAGAGCCAGAATCGACCAGCTATTTTTAATTAAAAATGTGAAAATTGACTTTATTTTTTAAAAAAAGAACATCGTTTTATTTATGCGTATCAAATTTAAATAGTCGGAGCTCGAGCTCAAACTCAATCTAAAATTTCTAGGGGTGATATTTTATAGTAGAGATTGGATCACTTAAAGTTCGATTGGACCATTAGGCCCAAACTTAATCATATTCGGGTGACCTGAAACTTCAAAATTATAAAAAAGGTTCTATTTATTAATTTTAGATCAAATTAAATTGAACATAATAATTCTTGTCTTTTTTTTAATAGTAAACCAAAATGTTTTATATCCCATTATTTTAAATAGTAAAAAAATTATAATATAAAATACAAAAATATTTTTCAACGCTAATTATTATTTGTAATAAATTCTTTATATAACTAATTAGTAATTGCACAAGTAGAAGAATTTATATAATTATTTTATTTAATTAAAATTTCATATAATAATAAAAATACCTTTTATTTTATACATAAACTTTAAAATTCTGTCGAATGAGATCAAGCAAACGTATAAAATAATAACAGAAAACTGCCCAATTACTAATTATCTTTTTTTTTTTTGGGGTCCTCTGTCTTGCTCAGCGACATTAAAGCCAGTAAATGTCTCTCTGCAACTTCTTTGGGTCTTTCTCAGTATCTGTCATCTCTCCATATATATGTATCCATGGCTTTGAGCTCTCCGATCTGGTAATGGGATTCGGAAATTGAAGATTTGAAACCCTAATTGTTACTGTTTTCATTTGTCGTCATCAATTGCTATCTCCGCCTCTTCAATCTTGATAGTTCGTGACAAAACCCTAGTTTTTGGAGCTTTCCGATAGCTCGAAATCCTATAATTTGTATGTTCTAGTCACGTTTGGGGCCTCTTTGTGGTTGTACTTACGGTCTTCGCTTATGATTAACAAGCGCTTTGTTGGCATAGGGTTATAGATTACACTTCCCGTCAAAACAATCAGTACCTTTTGCAAGGGATGTAGGATTTTCCAGGTTTTGTGAGGGTGTTTCGGGCACGTTTGATCTGACGTTTTCTAAATAGCTGGATCAGAAGGATGGTTTAGCTTGATGTTTGCAAGTGTTTGGCCTTTTTATCGACACGCAGTTGTCTGGGCTTTGAGTTAAATTGGGTTTGTGTGAATGGGTTTTGGATGAACCGAAATCATCAGTCTCCTTTGATTGGCCATGTTTAATGGTAATTGAAGAGAAATAGCTTCTAAAAGTGGGTACAGGAGTTTGATGTGCCTTTGTATTAGACGGGTAAGCGTTGAGTGTCAGTACCTTTATGTGATGAGCAGCAGATTTTGTTGTTAAAGAACATAGGTGATCAGATACTCTCTGGTGTCTGTTGTGATAAGTAAACTAAGTTTTTAGGGGAATGAGTTTCGAAAGTGATGATCGACATGGACCGGACCTGAAAACGGACAGGAGCCATGAATTGCAGAAGTAACTCATTTATTTAATATGTTGTCTCCTTCTTGGCTTTGCCTTTCTGAGTTTTGAATTTAACATATACTTGTGATGATCCAGGAAGTTAAAGATTTCTTACTCACGAGATTTCCTTTTATCATTGAGAGAATTGGAAGTTTGTAAAAAGCTACCAAGTGGTTTCGACCAGTCACTTCTAAGGTGGGCTGCTTACTCCGGGCTTAAACCATTAGTTCAAAATATGCACTCTTGGTAGCGATATTATCCTTTAGGGTTGGTAGTGCTAACGTTTTCATAATTGTCTGCTTGAATGTTCTTTCTTTTCTCCCCCCTTTCCTTTTTTATACCAGTGAATTTGAGGATACTTCACGGGATCGTTTTCGAAGTTCTGGAAGTTTATCATCTCAAACTTATAGACGCAATGAGTACAGCTCTTCTCCACCCACTAGAGGGGAAGTAGGCAATTATTC
The DNA here is from genome assembly GCA_027575705.1 of Erythroxylum echinodendron. Classification (NCBI taxonomy): domain Eukaryota; kingdom Viridiplantae; phylum Streptophyta; class Magnoliopsida; order Malpighiales; family Erythroxylaceae; genus Erythroxylum; species Erythroxylum echinodendron. The sequence goes on along the minus strand of JANZXR010000009.1, from coordinate 25,094,199 downwards.
TCGTGGTACTCATGGAAGATGGGATACTCGATCTTCTGGAAGAAATGATCGGGATGGTGATTCGCAGTCAGATTGGGATACTGGTAACGGTTAGATAAGTTTTTGTCCTTTTGATATCATAAGGATTATAAATGCATGTACTCTTCGTGCTTGATAATTAATAAGGAAGTGCTATCAAATTGGTTAGGATATAGTATTTTACCGGGTAAGAATTAGCTTGAGGGCGTGCAGTGGTCTTTTTTCCTATTCTCTGCGACATGCTTCCTTTATTCACCATCCTTTAGTTTTCTGACCATTTCTTTTGTCTTTGCTCAAGAGAGCAGAAGATAAAATTGATATCTTATTTGCCATATGTTTCCAATCAAACTTTTTTCTTTGTGTGCTTGTGTCTTACGCAAATAATGTGTGCTCTTAAAATAGAACCTATTATTTTTATCTATATTTCACATACTTTATTAAAATCATTTAAACCTACCATTTGTTTGTGTTTCCAATAGTGCAGAATACTTTGAACTGTGAGGCTGGTTAAATTCTATTGAACTGTGATCTCAGTGATCCTACACTATGTGGCCTTCACTGAAAATGGCTTTTCTTTCTCCATTAATTGATGCCTATTAATTTGTAGATTCTGGAAAGCATTGTGGAAACCAATCTCGACGGTCTTGGCAAGTTCCTGAGCATGATGGACTTCTCGGGAGTGGTTCTTTTCCAAGACCTTCTGGACATGCAGTTGGGTCATCGGTTTCAAAATCTCGAGCGGCTGATGGTTACCAGCTGAATAGGAGTAATGAGCCATATCAACCACCTCGTCCTTATAAGGTAAATCCTGCTGCCATTTCTTTGTAGCATTGGATTGCATATGAGCGCCGGAAGCATAATATGAATTTGATCTGGATTTTAACAGTATTTGTTGCTTCTTTTATGCATGATGTCAGTTTTCCTGTTTATCACTTGATAACGAACCTAAAGTTTACTATTGGACCTTATTTCCTTTAGATCTCCTTTGACATGCATTGATCTCTTCCCTGTGCTTTTACAGGCTGTGCCTTACTCACGCAGGGAGACTAATGACTCTTACAATGACGAAACATTTGGTTCTTCTGAGTGCACAAGTGAGGACCAAGCAGAAGAAGAAAGAAAAAGGAGAGGTAACTTATCTTATTTTACAGTTTTTGGGAAGACAAATTGGCTTTCATCTCCTGTAACTATATGGACGTTAAATGTGTTCACTTCCTTTACAGCTTCCTTTGAATTGATGAGAAAGGAACAGCACAAGACTTTTCAGGAAAAACAGAAGTTGAATATGGAGAAGTCTAAAACTGACTTCGACATTACTCTGTTGCTAGAGGACTCAAAAGATTATAAGAGAGTTCCACACAGAAACGATGAGTTGGATGAGGCAAGTGTCCAACCTGTCTCGAATAACGAGTCTGATAAGTCTTCCTTCCCTGTATCTGCTCCTATGCCTAGACCTCTTGTTCCCCCAGGGTTTTCAGGCGCTATACCTCCAAAGACTAATGGAACAAATTCTCTTGGTCAACATCAACCATCGGAGGTATTACTTCTCTGTTATTCAATGAGCTTGTGCTATAAAATATCCTGGTCGGAGGGTGACTAGAAATGCTCGACATAGTCGAACAATAGGTCTAAGGTTTTGAAACTTCTTCTTGTAGTCAGATTTGAAAATGCACTATTTTGCAAATTACCTTATAACTATATGCACATGCTGTTCAACAATTGACTATGGCTATTACATTATATTCGATTTTTATTCCCTCATGGTGGGATCATCACTTTTTAATTATTTCTTTAATGTTTAGCTTGGAAAAGAAATTGAAGGTAGCTTTTCACATGGCAAAGAGATCCTTATGTTAAATGAAACTTCAAGTAATCAAGAGGATGAACATAGCATAGAAGCGGATTTGAGTAAGATGCAGCTTGGGAGTCCAAGTATTCATGTTTCACTAAATGAAAAGAGTGAAAAGATTCCGAACCTATCATCAGCTCTGGATGTTTCCAATGAAAAGGTTGGTGTGGATGTTCAATTTAACAAGACTTACAAACTCCTGGATCCCTTTGAAGCCCCTAAGAACAGTGAAATAGTAGATAGTGGTGAGGTAATGAAGAATAATTGGGCGGGTGAATCAAGTCCTGCTCATTCAAACTCAATCCTTGAAAAGCTAATTGGTGGTCCGTTGATGTTAAATGGTGGTGGCTCTTCCAATATCATTAAGGTAATCTTGTTCTCTTTGTCGTGTTATGCACATCTCTCTCTCTCTCTCTCCATCCATCCATCCACACACAACAAGCATGTGTGAAATTCTTACATATTACCATCTGATGAGAAAAGCCATATCCTGCTGAATGTATATATTTTGTTCCCTAGATAATTCGGGGTGCAAATAGGATTTATTAAGCGAAATCTTTCATGAGCTTTGCACATAGTTGCTGTTTGCGTGAAAATGATCTGAAGCACGATTTCTTCCCAACCCTTCAGTTCTGGCATAGATGGTAATAGTAGGCCCTCTATCCTCCCCGTGGATGTGATTCTTGTTTACTAATACTTAAGGGCAATTTGGCTGGTTTCGATTTTAAAGGAACACGGTTGAGCATCTCCTCTAAACTATACTTGTAATTAATCTATGTTTAACATCTTTCATATGAACTTGCAATCTGGAGCTGCTGTATTTGAGTGAATTGTATAACTTAACAAGTTGAATGGACAAAACTTATATTGAATTTTGTGCTATGACATGTTATTGTCATAAGTGGTTCATTTTATTGATTTGATCTTTGTTTTGCAGCATAGTGATTCTAAATCGGAAGATATATTAAGCCCTAGCAGTGCCCAATCTTCAAAGTTTGCTCAGTGGTTTCTCAATGAAGGTATAGCAGTATGGATATTTAATATTTGTATGTCTACACATATGAATCAGAATAGCTAAACAATGTCATATGCCTGAGTCCTTTGTTTCTCAATTTTAATTTTTTGGTTGCAGAAAAGCGACCGATTGATGGTGCTCCACCTGCTAGGCCAACCGATATGCTCTCATTAATTGTTGGTGCTGAGAACAGTGGATCCCAAGTTTTTGATACTAAAGCTACAACTCAAATTCCACAAAAATTCCCCTTTCAAAGCACGGAACTTGTAGATGGGCACACGACATCAAATCTAATCCTTGTCAAGGCAGATGATGTTGAGCAGTTTTGCAACACTGATAAACCAGAAGTTACTTCAGCTGTGCTTACCTGTGAAGACCTTGAGCAGTCAATTATGTCTGGAATTACTGCACATGGTTCCACTTTCATTCATCCAGTCCAAGGCTCAAGTCATCTTGATGCTAACGCTGAGCAGCAGAAAGATGATGTTGATGACCATGCATCTCAGCATCTTCTTTCTTTGTTGCAGAAAGCTACAGGCCTGAATGATGCCACACATTCTGATAATTCAGGAATGAGATCTTCAAATAACCCACAGAATTTTCAATTAGCAAATATTGGCTCTAGATTTAACTATTCAATGGAGACAGATGCTGAAAATGCACCCAATCCAGGGAAGCCTTTGACTCTTGAAGCACTTTTTGGAACCGCTTTTATGCAAGAACTGCAACCAGTAGGAGGGGAAGCTCCTAGTCAAAGGAATTCTGTTGGGTCTGGCATGGTTGATATAGAGAATTCTAATGATTTATCTTTTCATCGAAGAGGTGATCGTCAAATTGTTTCTCCAGTTGAAGTTGCATTTAGCATGTCGAGTTATGGAAGCAGTATTTTAGCATCAAACCAAAGACAGCAAGTCAAAGCTGATGTTATTGAAAAGCATTTGTCAGGCGGTGATCCTCGAGGTCAAATGGACTTGTCTTCTCTCCTTATGGAATTGGAGCCTAGGCGTGGTGGCTCTGATCACTTTGTTGAAGTTAATTTTCCTGAAGAAGATAGAGTTATGGCAAGCCATCCTCTGAACATCCAGAACTTCATGGCTGCCAGGAATTCAGCTAAAGCTGAAATATTATCCAGCTCAGAGGCTGCAATTGACATGGGTGAAAAACTGGCGCCTTTAAATTCTGTTTTTGGGGATGATAGATCTGTGGCAAGAGGTCAAGAAAGGATACCTTTTGTTCGAGGTCCTTATGACCCACGGGAGCCTGTATTTGGGGATGATAGACCTGTGGCAAGAGGTCAAGAAAGGATACCTTTTGTTCGAGGTCCTTATGACCCACGGGAGCCAGATGTTCAGTTTCCTAATCTTCATGCTCAGTCATCTTCTCCACAGCTTCATCCTCCCCAGTCGAACCATACCAGACCGATGTTCTGCCCTTTGGATGCTCTTCCTACTAACATTAATAGTCAGATGAAGTTTATGCCTCCAGAGAATGTCATCCATCGCGGTGCTCCTAATCAACAATTCCCTGCTAACATGCTTCAGCCTCCTTTTATTCAACCCAGTAGTGGAATGCCCGGATTAGACCCTGCAATGCATAATCCCATGGTACATCAAATTCAAATGCCTGGCAATTTGCCTCCGCCCCAATTATTGCACGGGTTTCTAGAGGGTGCCCAACGACCCTCAGCTGCTGGGAATGAGGTGACTGGTTTCATGCAGGGACCCATTCCAATGCAATCATCCGCTCAAAGGCGACCCAACGTGAGAAGCTTAGGAATTCCGCCGCAGGGTAAGACATTTATTTACTGGTTTGTTCCTCTTGACTTGGTTAACTTCATATATAAGGAAGTAGACAGTCTGCCCACTATTAAGTAACAAGGTAAACCTGATGATGGTTTGGTTTGGAGGTTTCTAAAGCTAGTGAGAACGCGTAGCGTCTAGTTGACATTTGCATTTCACGTGCATATGTTTCAACCGAAGTACTAACATGCTTGTTTCAATTTGAATTGCTCCAATGCATAACTACTAACTTCTCAAGTTTTGTCCTTATGAATTGATTTCGTTCAAGTGTTGAGTGAACACAGTATTCTCATGGGGGAGAAAGCCCAGCCTAGTCTTTTTAGGCATCTAATTGTGTATAAACTTTCAATTCGTTGGTCCATCTTCACATTGATGTTCTTAGTTTTTATGAATTGACTCTTGAATTAAGTAATCCTTGTAATGATTGTGCGGCTCTACTCCCTAATAGGTGGTGGAACCAATTATCCTGAAGCACTACGAAATCTTCTTCAGATGGAACTTAGATCAAAACCTAAGCAGATTCACCCGCTTACCCCAACTGGTCATAATCCGGGAATGTATGGTCATGAGCTGGATATGGGCTTTGAATACAGATAAGGGAATCTGATATTGTAATTTGCATATGGGCAACATACTCATCGAATTCATGTTATTTGGAAATGGGTATGAGCTCTTTCAGAAAGGTTCCCCGTGAGGATTGATATGTGAGATATTACTGTTGATTTCGAATATGGTTGTTATTTTCAGTTGCTTTGCATTTTGAAAAGCAACCTAAAACACACGAGTTGGTATCTTCTTTCTAAATACGCTTTGCAATGCAGCGATAACTAGACAACTACACTTATTTTAAATGTTTTAAAACTTGGGCTGAAAGTTAAACTAATAAAATAAGAAATTTAATATTTAAAAAATTCAATCATTATTATGAAAAAGATTTAGAAGGAGAGTTGAATAGATCTTTTAAATTTTTCGCGAAGTGTTACAAAACAGAGAATTAAAATATACAAGACAAATAAAAACAAATTAAAATATAACAAAGTAAAGAAGAGAGGAAAACACAATATTTATAGAAGTTCGATGTTAAGACTTACGTCTTTTACTTAAGCTCTCATTTAGGATTTTGTCAAAGTTCTTTACTGCACACTTTTTAGTTCAGTGTGAACTCTTTTAATCAACTTGATTTCCGACTCAAGCTACACTTTACAAATGATTTGTTTTCTCGACACAAATATTACCTTCCAAGTAATTTTTCTCTAATCACTCAACTCATAATAATAACAGTGATAGTAACGAAGTAATAAAGCTCAGTATAGCTGAAGACAATCTGGATATACTATGCAAGTAATATGAGAGCAATGAGAGGATAATTTTTCACTATAGCACGTATGCTTCTTTTTGAACTTGTGTCATCATTCCTCTGAAGTGAAGAACTTTATTTACAGACTTCAAGACTTTCCTAGCCGTTGTAGAACGCTCCTAGCCGTTGTACAAAGATTGAAATCATTTGACAAATTCAAACTTTGTTCAGCTGTAACTGATAGTCGACTAGTCAGTATGTAATAGTCGAATAATATGTCATAGTCAACTTGTCTTCCAAGTGTTAGTCGACTAGCATACTTTTTTTATATGAATCTTCAGCTTTGTACTTCGAATAGTCGACTTATAACATGATAGTCCACTTGCCTAGTTTCTCCAACTAACAAGTCTCATTGATTCTCCCATCTTTGACTGTTGAGTTACATATTTAAAATCCTCATGTAAGATCTTCACATGAAATTCACGTTTTTAATTCTGATTCTCATTTAGTCGACTAGTATAATTTTTCAAAATAGGTGCTTCATCTCTGACTATCATTAGTCAATTCTACATCAGCACGAATAGTCGACTTTTGCAAGTTTCAGTCGACCAGTGTTCTATTTTATTAGCTTCCTGAAATTATTTCTTAACCATTTCTTTAAGTTTTATTATTTTCAAAACATAGAAGGATTTAATTTGTCATCCTCCATTGGTCCAACAATCTCTCCCTTTTTGATAATGACAAAACATTTAAAAATTGTTTAAAAAATTGAAAACAAAGAAAAGTTGATCAAGGTTTTTATTCCTTGTCTTTTTGGTTAGTTTGTCTTCCTCTCAATCAATGAATCAATGAACTCAATAATCAATGAATCCAATAATAATATTTCAATCCACAATTTTAATCCAACAAACAATGTTAATCCAACCACAATTTTAATCCAACAAACAAAATTCCAACAATTTTAAACCAACAAATTCCTCTTCTTTTCCTCATTTTCTCCTCCTTTTTGTCATAATAAAAAACATGTATAGAACACATAATAAAAAGACTAAGAAAAGTAAATGAAGAAGAAACCAAACATTCACAAATATTGTTAAACAAATAAACATAGTCTTAAGGTTTCACAGCACAAACAGTAAAGGATAAAACAACATGATGAAGAAATGATGAAATGTTGGTCTAGGTCAAATGCAACAACCATCAAGGTGGAGAAGCATCATCATGTCTACATTCAAGTTTATCAAAACTTTTCTAGATGTTTTTCTCCAAGCGAATTAGAATCCCTTGTTGAAGATCCAGTCGAACATTCACTTCTTCAATTTGATCTCTAATTTCTTGAATTTCTTCTTGAGATACTTCATTTCGCCTTATATTACTTGGTCTTGCACTACTTGGCCGATCAGATGCTCTTTTTGACCTTTGTCTTTTAGGCACTTGTTGATCACTTTCCAATGTTAAACTAAGCTTTTCCACATGATACCCAACCCTTTTTAATAGTTTTCCCCAACGTCATACTCCTTATATTATATGGTGTAAACCCTCAACTTGTTGGATGTGGATAATGTTTATAAGAACTCAAATTACACCTTTGCAACTTTGAGATATAAGGAATCAAAGCTCCATAAGGCATTCCTTTATGTTTGATAGTTTTTCCTCTAAGCTCTCCTTTCAACAAGTTTGCCTTCCTCGTCATCATTTGAATGATCAAGTTCGAAAAATTTATTTTCCTACCTTCTTCCAAATTGCATGTTATTTCCTTATCCAATAAGGTAATGTGATTGTTTCTTACTTTATTAGGATAAATAAATCTATTTATGGCATAATGCAACAACCTATAATTCAATGGCAAATCCATGGCTTCATATTGAGATGAATGTTCAATGCAAATTCTTCCTAACGATTCATCTCCTTTCATTTCATCATAACCATAATTCTCTTCCGCTTCCTCATCTGTATCTCCATCGTCATGTCTCAAAACATTTGAATCAAGTAATGATGCTCTAGGATCAACTCCTCATTTAGGCAACTTAAAACCAAATGCTCAAATTTTCTTCACAAATAAAAATTTCTTTCCTTTGAATACTAGACTTCAAGATAACACCACTATCAACATTACTTCTAACCACAACTAAATTAGAATAGAATTCTCTTACTAAATCCTCATAAATGTCATCCTTAAAACCTAAGAAATCTCTCAAACAAAAACTCTTTATTTTATCAAATAATTCCTTGAATTCACTATACTCAAGCTCAACCCAATCAAATCTCATTGAAGGAATCAAAACTTCAAATTTTATTACCTTATAATAAAGATTTTGAGCTTCCATTGAAGTGAATCTTGGTTCAAGAACTTCACTCTCTCTTTCAACTCCACCTCTTTATGAAGACCCTCTAACTCGTGTTTAGTGTCTTTTGGTAGTGGTTTCAGGTTGCTTTCCTTTCCCATTTGCTTTCTTTGGTTCCATGTGAAGGGATTTGTAAGTTGTTGGAGAAAGATGCGTGGATTTGCCTTTTTTTAGGGTTTTGAATGTCGATGAAGAGAGTTCCAACGAAGAAAATGATGTTGTGATGATTTGAATGAGGGGTTTTGTGTTTTGGAAGAAG
>JANZXR010000009.1:25063520-25075496 GCA_027575705.1 Erythroxylum echinodendron | reverse complement strand
TCCCTTATCTTAGGATATGTGTCGGAATGACCTACGGGCGTCCCGGTACGTACCCTAGGGTAATGGGGTGTTACATCCCAGATTTTTCGAAATTTTTTACAATCGAAACTGATGCTTCTTTGATTGGAATTGGTGCGATATTGTCACAAGATCAGCATCCGATAGCATTTTACAGCCAGAAGCTCTGTCAGCGAATGCAAACAGCTTCTACTTATCACAGGGAGATGTTCGCAATCACACAACCAGTCTTTAAAGAATCTCACAGAACAAGTCATCCAAACTCCTGAACAGCAACGATGGCTTATGAAATTGGTTGGTTACGATTTCGTCATTTAGTATCGACCCGGGAAACACAATCAAGTTACGGATGCCTTATCTCGCATGACGTTTTCCCATCTCTATCCATTATCTACAGTTAGGTATGATTTGGTGGATCAGTTAAGGAGCGCTAATAAATCTAATCCAGATTTACTCGCGCTGCGACAATGGATATTACAGCATCCTTTAGAGGTCCCAAGATTTTCTTTTACAGATGGCTTTTTTTTTAGGGACAGCTGATGGTCCCTAAGGATTCTATTCTTCGCCAACAACTCTTACATGAGTTTCATTCCTCCTTAGTTGGCAGCCACGCTAGTATGAGCCGCACCTTCCATCGTTTGTCTTCAAATTTCTATTGGCAATCTATGCGTAAGGATGTGCAGGAGTTTGTCGCGAGCTGTCAAACATGCCAACGAATGAAGGACTCAAACTTAAAACTTGCTGGCCTCCTTCAGCCCTTGCCATTGCTAGACATGGTTTTTGAGGGAGTATCTAGGGACTTCATTACCAGACTTCCTTCTTCTAAAGGAAAGACAGCGATATTAGTGGTTGTTGATCGCTTGTCTAAATACGAACACTTCATTGCAATGTCTACTCCCATCACAAGTGAGTCTGTGGTAGCGATTTTTGCATCTGAAATTATTCGGCTTCATGGAATACCCAACTCAATTGTTACCCAAAGTTCCTTACCACATTTTGGACGGAGATCAATCGCCTGTAGAGAACCACTTCATGTCCCAGCACTGCCTATCACCCTCAAACCGATGGGCAAGCGGTGGCACTAAATAAAGTTCTGGAGATGTTTCTTCGTTGTTTTGTTGGTTCTATTCCCACTTCTTGGCCTTCACTGCTTCCTTGGGCAGAATACTGATATAATACTTCATATCAGTCTTCTGCACACATGATTCCATTTGAGGTGCTATATGGGCATCCACCACCAACCTTGGCTCGTTATATACATGGAACAACGGGAAATTCACTGGTAGAGACATAGCTACGTCAGCATGATGTGCTAACTCCAACAGCTCAAACACCATTTGACTCGCGCGCAGAACTGGATGAAAGCAAATGCTGACTTGCGACGTCGAGAATTGAGCTTTGAGGTGGGAGACTGGGCACATGTGCGTTTACAACGATATCACACGTCGCCACAGTAAGCTTGGTCCCAAGTATTTTGGCCCTTTATAGGTCATCAAACGAATAGGGGCTGTTGCTTATAAGCTTGATTTATCGGAAATTGCCCGTATTCATCCAGTGTTCCATGTCTCTCTACTTTGCCGTTGCACTGGAATACCAGTAGAGCAAATCACACCTTTGCACTTAGTGAATACATCATCCACTTTAATCCTACAAGCAACAAAGGTGCTTCAACGTAGAATGGTACAATGTGGCTCGATGGCAGTTGAGCAGTGGTTGATTAGGTGGGATGGGTTAACCACGGATGAAGTAACTTGGGAAGACAAAGATTAACTCCTCCAGTACCATTCTTGTCACAACCTTCCGAACAAGGCTCCTTTCTAAAGGGATAGTATTGTTATGAATGGTGAGCGTTCCGCATCAGATGCCATGGAGACAAATGACGTTGCAGCTACACAAGCACTCAGAAGGAGCAGTAGCACACGGACTCGCCCTCGTAGATTGGATGATTAAGCAGAATTGCAGAGGCACAGAAAGCGTGACAAAAGAAGGCAAATAAGCCAAATACGGTTAGGCAAAAGACAGGGAATGTTTTGGCTAGAAATGTCTATTTTCTCTCCCCTTCTTCCTGGATGTTTTTTTTTCCTTTCTTGTAATGTGGTTTCCTGGCGACCCTGAACGCTAGTGGTTTTGAAGGATATTTTCGTTTTCCTTTCTGGTATTGTGTTCCTACGCTACAATAAGCTAGGCCCAAAATGACCAAATCTTAGGCTTAGTTGGAAGTTAGGCTCAAGCTCAAGATAAGGCTATCCAGGCCAAGCTTGATACTGGCCAAGGCCTAACAATTATAAGAAAAACGACATAAATTCTCATTTTTAATTTTAAAAAATTAAAAAATAAGGTTAGTCTTGAGCTTCCCGACCTTCACTGGGCCGAGCCTACTCAAATCGTCCTGAGGACAATGAATTAAGCTCAAAACAACATTAGTTTGATCTCGACGTAATCAAGCTTTGAACTGCGTGAAGAAAAAATTCGGAGCAGGCTGAAGCTACCTATTGCCATTTCTAATAAAGATTCAATCCTCATGATCTTTTAACGACAAATCCACTTAATTTTCAAATGTTGCATTACGTACTGTTACACGTAACTCAACTATCTGGAAACAGCAGCATAATACAAGTAAACTAAACTAAAGGAGCGTAGAGAAAACCTGAAAGAGCCTTATAGTTCATCATGCATAGGTTGTTCTATAGGTACGTCCTTATTAGGAACTGCATTGTCAAGGTCATAGACCTGGGCAAGATTCATACCATCTTCAACAACTTTCTGTCCGATCTCTCGATGTCCGGCCATGCCAGCCCTTAAGGCAGCAGTGACCTTCCTTTGCAACTTAAGTATACCGATGCGCTTCGAAACAACATAAAGAACAGCACAAGAGAACAAGAAGAATCCCACTGCAAGTATCACTCTGTCAAAGATGGCACTAACTATTAGCACTTTTAAAAGAAAAACCAAAAGTCATTAGGAGGATCATGGCACTTGTCTTTCTTTGATACCTGTCAAGTACATCTTGCCGTTGCATTGTTGAAAGCAGATTTCTGGTTCGCATCAACAATGATCGGTGCCCCTTATATTCGCTTTCAGCCTTTTGCAATACCCCAGTTGATTCGTCTACAAATGAAGAAAAAGCAATTAGATTTCAATTGAAGCTTGAACTCCCAAGACAAGTAACTTCAGTGCACACATCTCAGATGTTAGAAGACGACTTAAGAAAAATGTTTAGTCAATTATTGGCAGTGAAAGCATAGCGAAAAAGTGGATATTGTCAAGAACACAGTCAACCTTATAGAACAACACAATATTAACAAGTTGGAAACTAGTGCAAGCTTAAACATTCACATCAATGGCTTAAATCTGAAATCATTTATGGTATACCTAAATCCATGAGACAATTTATCAAAGCTTAGCTTCCATGTGTCTACATGCTAATTGAATATCCGATCAGGCTGGTTAAATATGTAAAGAGACCGGAGTTCGAGAACAAAATATACTTATAGAAACATACAAACCGACATTTTCTAGTCCTCTAATTCACATTCACAATGAACAACATTCTGCTTCTTGCTGTATAACAATATTGGGCATAGATGGCTCACAAGAGGAAAAATAAGATACACTCAATTACTCTGGTTGCAACATTAAGATGGCAGTGTTGCAATTCAAGCTCATGGTTCTAACCACTTCTCCAACTCAACTCCACTACAAACATTAAAAGTTTAGAACCAACTATTTGACTTGAACTACTAAAAACATTCAACAGATACTACAAATTAGATTAAAAAATTTCCCTATTCGAGGATCTTGACATCTAATCACTCTGAAGAAGCAACTTTGATGACATTTATTCATTGGAGATGGACAGAGATAGACACAGATAGACATGGAGGATCTGAGATGAACAAGAAGCTCTTCTTATCAATTCCTTAATAAAAACAAAGGGAGCTTGAAGAAAAAATAAATTTGCAAGTTAAACTAAACTATAATGAGATAAACCCAGAAAAAATTATTGGCATATACAAACATCGTGGAAAAGTTAACTCCACCATCACATGCAGACAAGAACAAGGAGATATACATGAATGAACAAGAATATATAGATGCAGAAACTAATTATTACTTGAATATTATAAAATTCCTAGAGACAACTATGGAATCCCTGATCTATAAAGAAGAAATCCTACCAAATGTCATTAGTATGCTAGTACTTCTTTCTACTTCCTGTAAAGAAAATTTAAAAGACAACACCATAAACATCAAATAAATAAATTTTATACATTTATTGAGATGAAAAACATCAGGGAAGGGATATGGCAACAGACCTGAACCATAAGTTGACGAGTACGGCGAAGACTCTCTGTGATACTTTCTGCTGCCGACGTCATCCCAGCTTTTGTCCTAGAGGAAAAATAATCCATGAGACAATAATATATCATACATGGGGTCCACCACTTCCCCTTGATACTTATTTGCAGTTATCAACACAAAATAGATGCTGTAGCATAATTTCCATTTTAATTTCCACTCTACTAGAATAAAACATATCCAGCCATCTTGCTGCTTTATTACAAAGCCTTTAGATCCACAAGCATATTCATGAACTGGAAGAATATAGTCGTCCTGTATACCTAAGGAGCCAACAGAGTATGGGTACATACACCCAAAACTAATAAGAGTAAGAGTAAAAACTAGCCCAAAAACTTACTGCAGATTATGTCGTCGAATTGTGGACTCTTCTCCGCCACCCAGAAGAAGTTCTCTCTGCAGTTAAAACAACAGGTACAAATTCAGACTTGTATTCACACTCTGACTTTATCCTTCCAAATTAGTACACATAAATATGCCAAACACAAGCAATTGAGTCAATAATTAAAGAAAAAAAGGAAAAGGCAAGCATTTTAATAACCTCCTCTTGTGCAGCTTTCCTCATGTTAGCCTTTGCTTGCAAATTAGCATTTCTCAAACTTGATCTCAAACTGTTAACATTGAAATAAAAAATAAGGCAACAAAAAAGCATATTTTATTTTTTCCTTCTCTTCTTCCCAAAAACATGACCCTGAGAAAAAGAACAGAAACAGAGAGATTTTTTCATGAAGCAAGAGAATAAAACTAAATGGAAGGTGATGAAAAGGGGCTACTTCTGGTACTGAGTCTTCCAGGATTGGATTAAGGAGTGAGCAGAGCTGAGTTGGTCAGCGGTGGGGAGCTGAGGAGCAAGAAGATCAAACTGAAATTGCAAGGATTGAAGAGAGGCCAAGCCATCTTGTGCTAAACCATTTAACCTTGGAAGAGAATCCTTCTGCTCTGTCTTTTCTCCACCTTCTCTTGATGGTTTCCCATATTCCTCAATGGCTTTGATGTGGTCTCTTGTTCTTAAATATACATCCTCCCAATCCTTCTTCACTTTCTCAAATTCCACTATGACCTGGTCCATTGAGTGAAAGTCCCTCCTAGATACTCACTGGTTGGTTGCCACAAAAACAAAATGCAACTTAGAGAGGGGGTCCTAGAAAATCGAAAGACACCACATTGATTAAGTTCAAAGCCAAACTCAACCACAAATCAACCAAAAGGTTTATACCAATTTAATAACTGAAATGTAAAACCCAAAAATAAGGAAGCAACGCCTTCATACAAGATCACACCACAGGAAAATGAAAAGAAAAGAATGAAGTAAAAGTAAGAAACAATTAAGAGATGCAGATGACAAAAGGAATCGAAGAATTAAATAGAAAAAAAGTGAAGAAACCAAGCAAGAGGATAATAATATAGCAAAGCTTCCAAGCAAGTAAAGAAGCTATACTGATTTCATGTTGTCTTTTAAATGGGAAAGAATAGCAAGTTTTGGAGGTTGATCAAAACAGGAACAACCATAAAACTGCCCGCCAGATGAACTTGAAGCTGCTTACAAAAAGGTTTTAACATAAACACCATACAATAGTCAGCTTGAACCCCAAACATAACAGTCGATACAATGACAAAATCTGATAAACGAAGGATACCACATGCATCAGGAATGGAAACTGAGCAAATTCTCAATTTAAAAACATAAGAAAGAATCAAAATGATCGTCCAAGCATACAGATAACCAAAACGGTACAGATAACCAAAATGGGATCAGCAGACCACAAAAACAGGAAAAACACAACACTGATCAATTCACATGAAGAAGATTAAAACACCCAGACAAATTTGGTTTCAGAATCATTTCAGAAACGTTGCGGCAAAAATGAGAATAGAGAAGACATATGTAAAGTGATCACAGAGAAACTGAAAAGCTTTTCTGACAATCCATAAACAAAAATCAGAATCACCATTACACAAAAGGGCAGAAACTCATCGCTCTTTAAAGAGGTTTCTAAAGCAAGAAAAGATAACTGAGATTACCTAACGCGTAGCTCTCTCAACGTAGCATATGGTGTTCCTTCCTTGTATGCAAGTTGTTCCTCTAGCGTGTTCAATTCGAAGCGAACAATCACCAAAATGGTTTCAATTGCATAAACAGAGGAACAATAAACACTGACTAGCAAAGAGAACTACCCTGACTCGCCAAAAACTGACTTCCTTTGGCTAATTTCGCTGGAAAAATGGCTCAAAAACTGTCAAGAGAATCGGAAAAGGAAATAAAAACCCCAAACAAGCGCATAAATGAATGAATGATCGTTGGGTTGACACTTGACAGTGAAAATAATGAGGGGATGAAGACAAATAGCGAAGAAGCAAACTTAGCCCCAGGTTGCAGAGGCTGTTTGATTACGAGGATTTCGAAAAGGTGGCGAGAACAACGAAGCTTTTGTTACTGGTAACGAATCTATATTGTAGAATTGGAGATGGAAATGAGTCAGCGCCGTCCGAGATCTTAATTCGCAAATCAGACCTTCACCTCCGGTTGCTATGTTACGATAATTTAAATCTTATCCAATATATTTATAAAGTATATATAAATACTTAGGTAAGATTTAATAGAATATAATACGAACGGTTTATCCAGAGTTATCTTAGTCCAGTTTGAAGTTTAATAAACTCGATCGAGCCTAAGGCTGGACTTATTGTCATCCCTATTTTAATCCAAATTCGGATCACTCACCCTTAAATAATAACACTTTGCAAAAATGCAAATTGTTCATATCAACTCTTAAATATTAAATTCAAATTCGATTTAAAATTTAAATTAATTAAACTTAATTTAATCTATTAATTTTGAGTTCAAGACAGACAAATCGGATCAAACTCAAACCCTCATATAAACTATTTTCGATTAGACTTAAATAATTTCAACATTTATAACATTTAGACTTTGTCTGGGCTAAACTTAAAATTGAACTTATATTAAAGCCCTATTTGGGAATCAATGGATTGTATTAACTGTTAGTTGATTCTATCAGTAGTTAGTTGACAGCGGATTATATCAACTGATTTTACTAGCAGATAACATCAGCTGTTTATTAAAAATATTTGGTAAAACTAATCATTTAGTATTATCTATTTTGTGTAAAATAACTTATGAGGACATGACTTTAAAAATAATATATTTCCATTTTCATTCTTGTTTAAAGTCAGCATTCTATTCCTAACCCATTACTGGAAAATGATAACTGGAATATCTGCTAAGAATTGTGAACACAGCCTTTCATATGCATTCTAAAACTGATGGGAAATCGGTTCGAGATCCGATCTCGACCACAGAGAAATAATTATAAAACTTTTTCGTGATTTTTGATTTCTCGAAAATCAATATCTATTTAATTCTATAAAATGGTTAACACAAATCATAATAAAACGGAATTTAATTCGTACCTTATTTAGAAGCTTGATTTTTATCTTGTTGTATCCCTCGAACCGTTCCCGAAACCGATCTGTTTCAACCACTGTAGCTGCACAAATGTCCGGCCTATAACAGTATTCACAAAATAAGTTGAGAGAACTCTGTAACTCTTACAGAGAGGGTTAAGCATGAAGTACTAACTCTATAGAGCCTAAGCCTATTTATAATAAGTTTTGGACGTTTTAGTAATTTAATTGAAATTAAATTCTAATTTCAATTAAACTTTAATTAGAATTACAAATAATTCTAATAAAATACCAATTATGTCCATATAAGATTCAATATTTCATATTGATCCTTATTTAAGCTGTATTTGGATGGTGAAAAATACTTTTTTTCACCGCAAAAGCTATTTTTAAGAAAAATGAGTGTTTAGTCGTAAAATCTAAAAGTACTTTTTTAATAAAAATGACTTTTTTAGAAGCTAAAATTTAGCGCTTTAAAAAAAAACTTTATTGTCAAAAGCTCTAATAGTATAAGTTCATCCAAATAGGCACTAAGTACCTGTTTGGTTGAGCTTTTGGAGGGTAGAAAAGTACTTTTTCTACCACAAAAGCTATTTTTAAGAAAAATGAGTGTTTGGCGTAAAATCTAAAAGCACTTTTTAAATATAAATGACTTTTTAGAAGCTAAAATACAGCTTTTTAAGAAGCTCAAATTTGGAACTTTTAAAAAAAGACCCTCATTTTAGCTTTTTCGGTTGGACTTTTTTTCTGTCACTTACGTTTATAATATATCTGACGTTTAACATTTATCACAGATCTTTCGCAATTGTTTTGCAAACCGATATTCACAAGGGAAAAGTGACCACGGATTTCTCAAGGAACATAGCTAACCTATTTTCACTCGGTTCATTTCAGGTACTTGCTTTATTTTTCTTTTTTGTCATTTCTCGATATGTTAGTTTCATTTTTTCTAATGATAGTTGCTTCCATTTCTCAATCTGTTGGTTTCATTTTTTTTTCTTAAGTGAACTGCGGTTAGATATAGAAAATTTTGTGTTGCATTCTGAGTAATTTGTATTTAGGTCTGAGTGAGATCTATTTTCTGAGTCAATCTTATAATTGTCGTGATGTTCTGGGTCAATTGTTTATTCGCTAATGTATGATTGTATTTTGAGGAATGAGATTGTTATATCTCCGACTATTCTTTCTATCTATGACAGATGACACTTTTCTAGTTGTCCTGTAATCCAATTCCATAGACGTGTGTTCATACTCCTTATCACATGATGTTTACAGTTCATCGTTTCCTTCTTGGAATGCAGTCACCATGCATCTGTTGCTTATTGCTTGACTGAGTCCAAAGCTCAAAGCTCCTGTACGCTTGCTGAGGTCACCTTCAACTCTCTGTAATAAATGACTCGTTGCATGCCAATTGTTTGATTATATTTCCAATTCACACAGACCAAGTCAATTGGTTTTAAAAATGGCCAAAGTTTGCTACTTTCCATGCGCTGAAATGTAAAAATGATAAAAACCAGAGGTGACCATTTTCAAATTTTCATCTTGTGGTTCCCTTTTTTCTTCTTTCTTCTTTTTTCTATTTAACTTGATTTATGAGGTCAAGCTCCCCCACATCCATTGGTTTCTGGTACACGTTCAAATGTTAGAAAACAGAGTAATGGTCAAAACAAGTTTTCATATTCTTACTCTGAATCTTTGAGATTTCCTATACTAGTCCTACAAGAAAAATGAAAGTCCTCAAATTTGTCATATGTCAAAGGATTTCTGCTTCTGTTAGACGCCATTTTAGAGGTTACTATCGACATAAACATAACTTGCTTAATACTAGTAACAAGTTAAACTAAAGAGTACATATTTGTTTTCAAAAATTTGCAGTTTCATAACTTGAAACATGACAAAAAGAGTAAAGTCCATACTCACTTTGAGCATATCACATACAACAATGTGTTCTTGGACAAATAAGGCCTGCAATAGGGAAAAGCCTGCCCAAAAATTACTAACATCGCCAGAGATAGGAATCCCTTTCTCATCATGCCTAAGCAGATCGTCCTCCTCAATCTTCAGCTTTCCATCTTTGACAGTCCTCACGCTTGTCGTGTCGTCCTTGTTATTTCCATAAATGACACTACCATCCCTGTTTATGTTGCCAGAATTTAAGTTCCAAATATGTACACCAAATAAAGTCATATTTGATAACTAGTCCTGATCATTCTTACAAATGGGACAAGGTGTATAAGGTTGTATGTTTCTTTTTTCTTTTTTCTTTTAAAGAAAAAGACCTATGTCAGAAGATTGTTTTGTGATTGAAGGTAAATTTAGACAGTTTATTCAAGGCCTTACCAAACTCAATCACTAACTTGCATATTAAATCACTAACTAACAAGAATTCCTCATAATGCATTTGATTATGAGATAGATACGATAACATTCATTATATAAAACCCAATAACAAGTGATACATTGATTGGGATGTACTCAGGATCTTGCAAAAACTTGATGTTAGTGTGACATTTTTTATGTAATTTACGTAGTTAGCAAGGTGTTGGTGTCCATCTCTACGGATGTGGATATACAATTATGTGAGGGAGATACAAGACTTAACTTATCTGAAATGTGACATTTGTCTCTTAGTGATACCGATATTTTGTAGCAGTCCAAGTTAATATTCATACATAGATGCTAGTGTTAAGTCAATGAACCTGGAAAGTGAAATCTTCACTTTCTTTTTCTTTGTAAGGTATTATATATAATTGTCATCAAAACTATAAGTAGCCCCCTTTTTTTACTCGTCTTTTGTTTCATTCCTTTTTTTGTAATTACCTTTAGCTAGTCAAACTGGATATGACTTCCCTTTTAAAAATTATGTGTTTGTCTCTTTTATCGACCCTTTTCTGATGATTTCTCAACTCTATATGCAGTGGGGGTTTTATTGTTGATAGAAAATGTCAAATCCAAGTCAAGATATTTAAGGTGGGGACAAATTGAAAAAAGGGTTAAAGCGAAGTGAAATGATAGAACTCTTAAAATTGTAATCAAAACTTTTGTGGAAGAGACATTAGCTGAAAATCGATCAAATGGTCACTTTAACAAGATTGGATGGAAAAATATAGTTTCAAAGTGTGCTCGTGAAACTAAGAAGAATTATGAATACAAACAATTTAAGAATAAATAGGATGGATTAAAAAAGAATTGGCAGCTTTGGACAAATTTAGTAGGTAAGGAAACTGGACTAGGATGGGATCCTACTAATCAAACTATTGATGCAAGTGACGAATGGTGGGAAAAGAAATTAAAGATAAGCATTTAAGCTTTAGATTTATAATGTTCTAATGTTTAATAACTTAAACAATATTATTGTAGGAAATTCCCGAGGTTGCCAAATTCTGAATTAAAGGTTTGAAACATATTGAACAGCTGAATAGTTTATTTAAAGATGTTACAGCTACAGTGTAAGGAGCTTGGGCACCTTCTTCAGGTTTTGTACTAAATGATTCTTATGAGCCGTCTGGAGAAAACCTAGTTGATACCGATCTTGATGATAACTTTTTTGAAGACTTTACTGTCAATCAAGAAATTGGAAATATTAATAAAAAGATTGGTTCATCAACTCCAACTCTAGGAACTTCTGCAAAAGGAAAGGGGAAAAAAGAAAGAAACACGATACTAGAACAGGGGCAACAGAAAGGTTATGTAAACATTTGGATCGTATATATGATGTAGTAGAGAGTAGAACTTCAGTAACCTCTATTAAAAGATATGAACCTGGTTATAGCATTTTTGAGGTGATGGACATCTTACGAAGTATTTTGAAGAAAGAAAATAGATAGATGTTTGTTGTGCTTAAGGATGTTGATCTTCAAATCGAATGACTTAAGAAAATGAAATGATTGTGATTTTTATAATGAATTAGACATGCACTTTTTTACTAATATTGAACTACTTGTAATGTGTTGTATTAGAATTTGCTCCTTGTAATGTGTAGTATTGGATTTCTATTTGGTTAATTTTGTTGTAATGAATTAAATTGTACTTTATTATTATTGTGTTATGATCATTGCTATATTACCTTGTCATACAATAAGCTTATTATTTATTCTTTTATATATTTTGATACAGATGTCATCTTCTGATAATGATTCTGACAATGATCATGAATATAATGAAGAGATTGAA
>JANZXR010000009.1:25032594-25063420 GCA_027575705.1 Erythroxylum echinodendron | reverse complement strand
TTTGCAATAGAATGGTTCAAGAAAGATTTCAACATTCTGGTGAAACAATTTCTAGATGGTTTGAAATAGTATTAGAGATTGTTTTACGTATGTCGATTGATTTCATAAAACCAAAAGATCCAACTTTTAGAAAAATTCCAAGCAAAATTAAAGTTGATATAAGGTATTTGCCTTATTTTAAAGACTGCATTAGAGTAATTGATGGAACATATATACCAGTTGTAGTTGTAAGGTCCAATCAAATAAAATATAATGGAAGAAAAGACATTCCTATGCAAAAAGTAATGGCTATATGTGATTTTAGTATGTGCTTTACTTTTGCTTGGGCTGGTTGGGAATGCAAAGCACATGATACTCGAATTTTTATGGAGGCTTTGTGTAATGATATATTACATTTCCCTCATCCACCTAGAGGTTTGTGATGGATAACTTTATACATTCTTTTTATTTATTCTTAATAATTCAATACTTATTTTTTATTTATTTTTTATTTGGAATGTAGGAAAATATTATTTGGTAGATGCAGGATATCTTTACATGCAAGGTTATTTAGGACCATACAAAGTTGAGAGGTATCATCTTCCTGATTTTTGACATGCTGGTCTTCTAAGAGGGAAGAAAGAAATATTCAATTATGCACATTCTTCTTTAAGATGCACAATCGCAGGAACATTTGGCGTTTGGAAAAATAGGTGAAAAATTTTACGTCAAATGCCCAGTTTTTCTTTTCCAAAACAAGTTAAAAAGTTAATTGCTTTAATGGCCATTTATTCTTTTATAAGGTTAAATGCTCAAAAGAATGAAGAGTTTTCTCCCTATAATAAAGTTGATGAATTACTTCCTACAAATGAAGAAATCATGAAAATGAAGACGTTGAAGAAAATCATTTATACCAGCCACAAAATAACGAGATAAATGATACGAGGGAACATATTGCTCTTCTTGTATCACAATAAAATGCATAATTTATTATGTATTTAACTATATACTGAACTTGAATATTTATTTTGGGATTATAATATTATTTAGCCTTTTTATATGTTTTAATATTTATTTTTTATATTAGTTTTATTTCCTACAAGAAAATGAGACATCGCTTTAAATAATTTCCTACAAGATGGAAGTAGATTTGTCAAACAATTATAAAGTAATTGTAAATCCATTCCATTCATGAAAGACCTAATAGTTGTTGAATTATTTCAAATCAAATGTAAACATAATATATATTGTGCTTTGCATATTGTGTAATATACTTTAAATATTATTTATATACATAAATAATTTTTATTACAAAATAAAGTGTACTTAAAATTCATAAAAATTATTTTTATTTTTATGTTGCCAAATAGTCTACTGTTTGAAGCTTTTTCAAAAAAGCTATTTTTTTAATTAACAGACAAACAGTCAACTGGCTTCTTAGAAAAACTCTTCTCAAAAAAGCTCTACTGATAAAATCTCTACTGATATAAGCCCATCCAAACAGGCATTAAATTAACTTTGGTCTCTTCAACGCATTCTATATGTGAGACCTATTAGATTCCCAAATATGTTGGCAATGATTACAAATTCTATTCTAATTCATAATTATAATTAGATAAATCAAAACTCCTTTTAATTTATCTTTAATTATCTAATTAAACAATTTATAATCATAGATCAAGATTGACGTCTAGTAACGCATCATGACCACCTAAATATTTAAAAATGTCAAAGTGGTTCTGACTAATCTTTTCGTGCATGATTTTTCCGTATAATTCAAACATTTCATCATATAATGTTCCGATTAGGCATAGAGCATGGAATTAATGTCTACTCTATTTTGAGTCTAATCATATTAGTTCTCTGCCATTAGCTATTGATTCAACTAATGACATTTGTAAACTATTTACAAAGTATCATTCCACCTTGGCCAAGGATTTTCTGAATCAAAACTAATCGAGAACAACGGAACATTCTCCCTAATTACTTTAGGGTGATGAATCATATCTTGATCACTTAACTACCTTCATATATTTCATGCTACGTCTAATGACTACCAATTAAACGACCCATGATTAAATAGATCATAAGTAGTATCAAAACATAGCAATCCCCATACAAGATAACTTTGATGACCTCAAGTCACGGATCACTTATACAATCATCATAATGAGAATTTCATAGACATACAAGTAATGTTCCAAATGGATTTCTCTTATCGGGTCTATTCAGTGAACTTATTCTCTATCAAGCACCCACACGTTTGTTTAAGTATTTCTATACTTTAGCCTATGAGATCGACTACTTCCTTCATAAGGAAAAACGCAACATATGTTAGTTTTTTAACGTTCTATTCATGTCCAATCTTAATAGAACAATGACTAGGAACATTTAGGAATAATACATAAATGCAATATGAATCTCGAAATTATAATCTCATTATAATTTCATTTGTAATGTATAATTAGTTCATGGACTTTATCATATACATCTAAACATGTACATGATAAATAATGCCTTTAAATAATTTGTTACTAAACTACAACCAAAGTAATTGGCCGTAGGACATAAACCAACAATCTCCCACTTGCACTAAGTCAATCGTTTAAGTATCTCAAATTATATCATTATATGATGATTATTCTACTACTGACTTAATGAGAGAATTCTACAAGATTCTCTATAGTGTTGCTTAAGTCTTACAACTCCCATCTTAATTATCATCATAATTAAGAAAATTTAGCTAAACACATTCTTGGATCTTTGATAAGACATTAGCTCCTTATGCATGCCAAATGACTCTAATATTTTGTAGTACATTACTATCTTAAACAATACAAAGAAACTCTATCAAGTTCATTAAAGAACTCGTTGATCTAATTTATCATAGTATGGCTCAATTAACAACCATTGCTACATTGGAACCTTTCCAATCCTATTGTTCTAAGTAAATAAACCTAAATTAGGATTTACTTCTAAAGTTATATCCTTATCATCTTGAACTCAAAAATCAACTCACACATAGAGTAATGGATATCTTTAATACTTCATAAGTATCTGATATCTCAAATATTAAATATCTTTAGTACATTATCTATGTACTTGGACTTAGAATAAGTTAACAACGTCTAATCTATCTCTATAGATTTAATTCCCATAATTAAGTTGTTAGCTTTTCATATCTAATAAGAGTTGTTCTTGGACAATTATGTGTTCAACAATTGAAAATTAGAACTATTGTTCTCTATGAGCAATATATCTCCACATACTCCCACTAAAGAGGACAACTATACTCCCACTAACCTTCTTGTAGACATGATAAATTCACAATCATCTCAAAACAAACTCTTTGAATTCATCATGAAAGTGAATCTTTCAATATCTCGTGACCTTTCAACTATGCATCAAATGTATCATCAAAGGTATTAGTTCCAATTAGATGTAATTTTGTGAGATTTGAACCTTTTAAATTCCTTCTTACTCCCACTACTTATCTTAAGAACCATTCTCCTATAAGTATACATTGTATCAAACAATTTGTTCAATGAATCTGTAAGATTATATCTAATCTTTTGGATATCTCAAAACTTTTTATTATCTGGTTTAGTTTTAGACTTGATGGATAATATATGGTTCAACCAAGCATCACATTCTTGAATCATTAAGTTTAACTCTTTCAAAGGCCCAGCATTTCATATATAATATGAAATCTTACTAATTGATTCATTTGGAACTATAGAAGGTAAGTCATTGTACTAGGCATCACTATAGAAGAAATAATATTGCATCCTATAATATCTCATATTGTATGTTACTCCTTACATAAATCTATACCCTTATGGCATTTATGTTATGAAAGTATTTACTAGAGAATCTCATTTCCTATAGATAACCAAAAATATAAAACTTTCCACAAAGATCTCATCGATATGCTTCAACATTCTTAATGCTTAATTTCTATTTAGATTTAAACAGTTTGAACTTTTTCAAAATTTTAAATCATCATTTCATTTAATACGTATGACTATATCACATAAAGTCATTAGTAATATAATGAAATATAATATTATTTTTCTATGAATTGTTACTCCATCTAATATATCACATGTATAAGATTTAACAATTCAATACCATCATCATCCTTTTACCAAAGGTTGATTTGGTTATTTTTCAACTTTACAAGTTTCATAAGTTCCATACGATTCATAATCAAAAGGATACATATATCCTAGTATTTAAATTTATGATTCTCTTTGTGTTGATTTAACCAATATGGCATAAAGGAATAATCTAATTTATCCATCTTTTCATTCTTAGTACATTAAGCATAAGTTTCCTTTGATCCAAAATATAAAAACGATTTGTATAAAACTGGATTAACTACTTTTACTTAACAATCAATTTCTAATCATACATTGAATATTACAATAATGTTAAATATAAATTTAGTATCGTAAACTTGAAAGCATGAATTAAAAATACATATGATCTCTATCATATCTCGGATAGGCAAAAAAATTCATGCAATTATTTTTCATCTTATGGCAACTATTATCATACTATAGCAAAGCCTTTGATTGTAGTCATCAATCATGCTTTAAGTAGGATAAATTAAATGGAACAATTACAATAAGACATCATATCTTTTAGTGCTACTCAATGCAACCCTTTGCATTTTGCTATCATGAACATACATCTTTAATGTTGTCATCAAAGTTTACGAGACATTAGCCGATTCAAAATGTCAATACATTTTGTCATCTATGTGATTTTGACATATCTCTACAACTTTGTCTCCATATCCTCAATAGGGATTATAGCAAAATTGCATAATAGACACACAATTTTCTATCTAACTTTTGAGAACTCTTCTCAAACATATCTTATGTCCAAGAACTTGGGTTCCCAAACTTAGTATCAAATATACTAAACAAGGTGAATTCCATTAAGAACAAAATATAAATATAAGAAAAATAAGTAATTAATTATATGCCATGACTACAAAATTAGATTAGGACTTTAATCATATATTTGGTTACTCCCACTATTTTATTCGAAATAATAGCCTTCACTACTATTCGGAAAGATTACTCTAATCTTTCTATTGGGCTAAGATCCCATTCAAGTATAGTTGTAAGGCCCCAAATTGTACCCTAGTTAGAATGTTTCATTGAACATGTATTCCATATGACTTAATTATGTTTTTAAAGAATCATACTTGGAGAATTGGAATTAAATTGGCATCATAGAGATTTAAGGTATTAATTTTGAGCCCAGGGTCTCGGAAAATATATTAAGGATATTTTACATAAGGTTTACGTGAAGATTTAGTGATAAGAAGGCTTGAAAGTACTTAAAACCCTAGGTTGTAGTGATTTTTTTGCAAGACTAGTATGACACTCAAACTTGTAAGTGTCATATCGTTTTATTCCAATCTCTAAAAATTACAAACTTTATACCATTGGAAAGCTAAGAGGATAAGATACAACTTTTATGAAGATAACTTTGTCAAATTCTGTTTAAATCAATACAGTTTATTGATGTTTAATATAGGGACTAATTCTTAGTGACAAATGGCAACTCCTAATTGGGACAAGTGTAGAACATGCAAGAAGACACATGTTGTTACCATTTGGTGACACCTAGCATTGGAGAGAAGATAATTTTTTTACCTAGGGGTTCTGTTTTTCTGAGTTCTTCTTCAACTTCTTCTCACACCACCGAAACTCCCTCTCTCACTCACACCTCCTGGATTTTCTGCTTGCATTTTTAGGTCATCTTCAAAATTGCATACTACTACATTAGGGAAGCTAGATCCTTCCATTGTTTTGTGTTGCTGTCCTCTTGGTCTTATTAATACTAGAGTTGTAATTTCTTCTTGAAAGGCTAGAGTGGCTTGCTCATTGAAGGAGGAAGTTGTGTTAAAGAAGGTATGAGAATACTAGTCATGATTGCATGTTATCCTTTGGAGTATTTGATACTTGATTTAATAGAATGTGTATTGATTTGTTGATGCATTGAGTTCTGGACATGAAATGGATGTGTAATTGAGGCATGACTAAGGTGGAATTGTGGTAAAAAGGATAAAGGTTGGAGTAAGAGTGTTGATAGTGTAAGATGTGAATGACTTGTACTGGTTTCACTGGACAGATTTCACTAAACAGTCGTCAATTTTTAGGCTATAACTTGACCTATAGATATCCAAATCGGGTGGTTTTCATTTTGGATTAAACTACACTCATATTCCTACAACTTTTATTAAGAAATGTAATTTTGGTTCTGTCCTGAAGGATGATGAAATTTGGCCTAAATTTGAAATTAGGATTCTATCATTATTTGGGAATAGTATACTATATTTTGGGTATAACTTGCACAATACTAAACCAAATTGCATGATTTTGGTGTCATGAGAAACTTAAGGCATAAAGGAACAAATTTTCAGAAGAATGTTTTGCCTAAATCCTTCATATTCCTTGTCAAAATGACCATGAAAGATTGACCCGAAGGTCTATTTTGGGAAGAGCTGGAAGAAGTTGGAATAAAAGATAGTGCACGATGCTGTTTGACAGTTTTGAACATGCTTCATTCTTTGGTTATAACTTCTTCTCCTGACATCTAATTGACATGGGAATTGAACCAATGGACTCTTAGAAAACATTTTTTAATTAAGCACATTTTTTCTTAATTAATAAACGAAAGAAATTTCATAATTTAATTAAGAAAAATACTTTTTTCTAAAAACCAGGAAACTTATTACTCACAAATAAAGAAACATTTTCTAAATAAATTAAATAATAATTTTGTAAGCAAATAAAAACATAAATTTAATTTATCTCAATCAAATTGAAATAAATAAAAATTTAATTAAGAAACATCCTTCTTAATTACCTAAGAAAATAATTTTCTTAATTTTAAGGAGTCTAATGAATTAATTTCAGTCTAATTGAAACTAATTAATCCTTATTTTAGAAACTACCTTTCTAATTAATTCATTTCAATCTAATTAAAAATAATTAATTCTAATTTTAGAAACTATTTTTCTAAATATAATTAGGAATTAATATATAATTATTAATCTTAATCATATTAAGAAAAATAATTATCTTAATTTTGGAATTGAATGAATAATATAATTTAATTTAATAATCCAATCCCTTGAAAAATTAAACTAAATTTCAAAGCATTCATAATAAAATTAACCCTTGAAAACATTTTCAAAAAAATAGAAAAACATGTTTTCAAAATTATTAGAAATATAAACTAATTTAATTTGCATTAAATTGATTTAATAGTATAAAGGTTTTTTAAATATTAAAATAATAATAAATTGGGAAGTGTCTGGCGCGTGCACTGCATATTCCTAATGAAAGTCTCAAAATCCTCCTGTATATAGCTTTTAACGTTATTGCGTTATCCTTTAACGAAGTATCAGTAAGAACTCAAAGGGTACAATTGTATTTTTATATATTAAATTTCAACAGTTGGAGGAGCGTTTTGCTCCAACTGCTGAAATTTAATATATAAAAATACAATTGTACCCTATATAGGAGCGTTTTGCTTCAACTGCTGAAATT
The DNA here is from genome assembly GCA_027575705.1 of Erythroxylum echinodendron. Taxonomy (NCBI): domain Eukaryota; kingdom Viridiplantae; phylum Streptophyta; class Magnoliopsida; order Malpighiales; family Erythroxylaceae; genus Erythroxylum; species Erythroxylum echinodendron. The sequence goes on along the minus strand of JANZXR010000009.1, from coordinate 25,055,867 downwards.
TAATATATAAAAATACAATTGTACCCTTTGAGAGAGCATTTTCATTTTTGACTGATTGCTTTAAATCTGCTAATTAATCAGTGAATTACCAAACAACTTTATTAACGTTTTGACCTAATAAATAAGTAAATACAGTCAATTCGCTAAAAAAATGGTTGATCCGCTGTAAAGGAGTTACTCAAGGAAGAAGTGATTGAAGCTGTAAAGGAGTTTTTGCATAATGGTAGAATGCTGAAGGAATGGAATAAAACTTATGTAAGTCTTATTCCTAAATTCACTAATGCTAGCAAGATGGAGGAGTATAGCCCCATAGCTTGTTGCAATGTCTAAAAAAATATTGCAAATAGGTTGAAGAATAGTCTGAAGAACATCATCAACCTCCCCCAGGATGCCTTTGTAGGAGGAAGGACAATTGGAAACTATATTTCTTTGCCAAGAGCTATTAAATGGATGCAACAATAAGTCAAGCAGGAGGAATTGCACAATTAAAGTGGATCTAGCCAAAGCTTATGACACAGCCAATTGGAGCTTCCTATTGAATACTCTCAAAGCTGCAGGATACCTAAGGAAGTTCACACAGTAGATTGAGGAGTGCATCACTACAGCTTCTTTTGCAATAGTAGTAAATAAGGAGCCAACCAGTTTGGTAAAACCAAATAAGGGTCTTAGACAAGTGGATCCAATATCCCCTTACTTATTTGCCTTAGGAATGGAAGTGCTATCAACCATATTTGAGCAAAAAACAACAAACAATCTAGAGTTCCAATATCATCAAGGATGCAAAGGTATTAAGCTAGCCCATCTTGTTTATACCGATGATGTTCTCTTGTTTTGCAAAGCACATACATTGACACATTATTTCAAGCTATGAAGGAATTCAAGGAATTATCAGGACTAAGGAGCAATCCCTCTAAAAGATGCTACCACCTATCTGAAAATGCAAAACTAGAAACAGCTTTAAAGGCTTTTGAAATGGGAAAGAAGAGAGGTTCCATGCCTTTTAAGTACTTGGGAGTACCAATCTTACAGAAGAAGTTAACAACAGATGAATGCAAGCCATTAATGGAGAGATTTCACAGAATAATTTCCGATTTAGGGATCCGAATTCCAGCTTAGAAGTGGGAGGAAATGATAGACAAAGTAACCAAACTGAAGATGGCTAAAAGTCGGATTGTTACCTATCAAGGTTGAACAATTTTCTTTTCAATATACTTCAAAAAAACACACACTAAATACTTAGAAAGCACCACCCCAATTCTCAGGAAACTTTGATACCTAAACAGTAGCATAAACATTATCTTTTTTTTTATATGGGAGGATCGAAGGGGTCAGTAAAAAAAAAGTACAAAAGTGCCCCAATTTAGGGCGGATGGAATGGAAACAGATGGGGAGGTGGATTTCCTCCATTGCTCATCAACGTGGCATAAGAAGCTTCCTCGGCAACTTGCTGAATGTTCCAGAAGGTATCGTCCCGAGTGTCCAAATTCAGTGGAGGCGACTGAGGTCTCCTTCTTCTTCCTTCGGCTTCATCCTCAATTAAGTGAGATGGGTGGCTTCGGTGTATGATTGTTCGCCCTGGTGGAGAAAGAAAACCATGTTTTGCTGACAGGTCCGCAGTTTCATTTCGGTGTCTGCAGATGAAAAGGAGATCCAGTTTTTGAAAGCTCTGGATCTGTCGTTTGATCTTGAGAACTAATTGGGGGGCAAATGGTGAGACGGTCGCCGGTTGTAGGAGGTTAAACGCCTCTTTGCAGTCAGTGTGAGCAGTCAATCGTGAGATCCCTTGTTCCTCTACAAAGGCCAATCCCTTCGATATCCCCCATAGCTCTGCGTCCAATGGGGAGCAAATGCCAAGATTGAGTGAGAAACCCATCAGCCATTCTCCATTTGGCTATGTGAGAAAATCATCGCATATTGCTCGGCCAGTAGATCTGGTGACCGCTCCATCAGTGCGAAGGCAGTGGTGACCAGTGCGGGGAGTGTTCTGTGGTGCGTCCTCTTGTGCTTGGCCAGCTAAGGTCATCTCTGTGTGCCTGGTTTTAATTGTTTCAAAAGCTCTTTTATTTTCTTGGATTAATGCCTTGATTTTGTTTTGCAAGGCAATTCTCGCTGGAAGACTTGTTCATTCTGTGCTGCCCATAGGTTCCAGCACGTAATTGCAAAGCATGTGCTCCAAGGATGTTCCACCTGTAAAGAGGTACAGTTTATATTAGTAATGGTTCATTGTCTGAAATCTAGCTCTGTCCAGAAAGACTCTGGCAGAGCTGGGTGGATGTTTTGCCACAGCTGGGATGTGTCCTGGCAATCTCTGAATGTGTGGAGGAGTGTTTCCTCATGATGGCATGTTGGGCATTGCCCTGTAGCACTGATGCCAACTTTGAATCTCCTGCTGTTTGTCCACAAAGCCCCTTTCAACATTTTCCATAACATGCTTTTGATTCTTTCCGAGATTTGTAGCCTCCATAGAAGTTTTCAGTATTTCTCTGGACGCTGCCATTCATTTGAGCAAATAGTTTGATATGCTGAGCTGGTACTGAATGTGCCATTTCGGGTCCACCGCCATGTGGCACGGTCCTACCCTAGAACCTCATGTGGAGGTTGTGTGGCTAGTAGCATGTATGTGATTGGAGTAGGTAGTAGGCTTTGTATTTTCGCCATGTCCCATTGACCTGAAGAGTCCAAATAAGAATGGGTTGAGCAGTTCAAGTCGTCCAAGGGAATCGGTTGTGTTGCCCAATCCTTGAGGCATATGTCTTGGTGGAGCCAATAATGCTGCCAGAAAAGCACTGTCTTTCTATCCCGTAAACTCCATTTGATGCCGTTATACAATATGCTCCAGACTTTGGTTAGTTGCTTATAGAAATATGAAGAGAATATTTTTGGGAGTGGACCCAGTAGATCTAGGGGAGAAAGGTAGTATTTAGCCATAAATATCTCTTTCCACAATTTCGTGTCCGGTTGTAGTAGCTCCCAAGCTACTTTGAGAAGTACAGCGGCATTAGGCTCATTGGATTTCCTAAGTCCTAAGCTTCCTCTGTCCTTGGGCAGACACACCTCATCCCACTTGACTAATGGAGCCTTCTTTTCGCTGGTATTACAACCCTATAGAAAGTTCCTACAACATCTGTCTAGTTCCTTGCAAGACAATTTTCGTAAGGATGTGGATTGCATGAAAAAAGAAGGTAAGGCCTCTAGACTGTTTTACACAAAGTAAGCCGTCTTAGGAGGGAGATTGTCTTAGGATTCCAAGTGCGGACTCTGGTTCTGACTTTTTCGATTAGCGCCCGGTGTATGTGGTTAGAAACCCGACCATAGATTAGGGGAGCTCCTAAATAGATGCCCAAATCAATAACTGGCCCCATTTGAAGATACGAACTTATGTCACTGGCTATTTGCTGGGGGACATTTTCATAAGTACCTAATTTTAACGATAATTATGAAAATTTTGAGCTTCACATTCCGTAATAAACCATCAACAACCCACAAACACAATATGATTACATTCCTGGTAACATTAAGAAAAAGAAAAAGGGAATAAAAAAGAAAGGGAAATGGAAAAACAAAATAGGTTAAAAAGGAGATTAAAAAATACATAAACAATGCTTTACAAATTATTTATAGGAGAAAACAATCTCAAAAGAATAAGAAAATGGCTCATCAAATTCTCAGAGGACCTAATCTACCCATCTAGTGACACCATCATCTTCTCCTACAGTTGCCAGAATCTCTACACGAACATCCAACACGGCCTGCAGTTTTGGTAATGAAACATTCAAACGGGAGAAAAGGTTGGCAGATTGTAAATGAATTATTATGGTTGCATAAAAAAGATAAATCTGAAGACATCACGATCCTGAGGTGATCGCAACATGGTATATGAGACACATGATTCAGGCAATCTGATCTTCCGTGACAGTCAAATCATACAGAAGATATAGCAATGAGGGAATGCAGAAACTATTAACAAAACACGAGGGGGCATTCTCACCAAAGGATTTCTACAATTAACCAGCCTACATTCCTCCATCGAGCCTTCCAACATCCAAGTCTCCCAAACATCAAAGCTGTGACTGGCAAATACAAATTCCATTTTTCTGTTGATCTGCAATTTCAACAAAGAAGTTCACTTCAAAACTGAACCAAGCACCACATATGTTGCATTCAATTCTCTACAATGCCAATGCTTTTACACATTAACCAGACTAGAGAAACATACGACAGGACTGATGCAGGACTGACCACTGGAAATTATATGGGTATGATTAAATAGATAAAGACACTCAAAAGCCAAACTTATTTTTTTAGCATTGGGAAATGGCAAGTACGGTATACGGTAGAAGCAATATAAGCAAATATAGTTTCAAGTGATCATTGGTACCCTGCAACAAACAGAATACATATCAAGAAAGCTCTTTCCGGTGCCATTAGTAAAAGCTTGGTGATTAGACTAGTTATATCAGAACAACCACACATGAATACCATATAATCACCAATATTTTGTATGATATTACATTTAGAATTTCTCAGTGGTTTCCCATTTCCAATATCCATCCCTTCATTATGCTTCTTCAATAAGTGGATATTAAACAATGAAACTCGGATTTGTTCTTTATTTAAGATTCACATCACATTTCAAAGAATATGAAAGACTTGATCTATAGAAATATAGAATACCTGTAACAACTTTCCACCAGCAGCAAAAGATCGAAGCCCTATAGTGTCCTGAAGAAAATGTGCCCATGAAAGCAAATCAGCAAGCTAGAAATGCAAAATATTCAAAACACCACTTGACAGACTATACAGGTTAGGATATTTTCGTAACAAACAAAATCTGAGCAGACCTTGTTTCTAAAAACAAGAAGGAACTGTGCTGCAGGATCTCTTTTTGTTACATTTGACATTGCGTCCAAAAACCAACCACCACCTTTAACTCTCTGCCTGGAGACATAAAGAGCTGCGTGATCTCTTGCATAAAGAGCTATAACACAACCATCTTTCAGCATCTCACCAGACCTTTTGGTAAGATTCTTATGTGATCTTGACACCTGATCAGAGGGTGATGCTTGTATTAACTCAATTGGTGTTTTCCTACTTCTAGGGTCTTCAGGTGAAGCAAACCGAGAGCCAGAACTTAATGCTAGATCAGTACCACTCATAGCAGCGTCATCTTCCTGGAGGGAGGTACTTTCTTTTCCTATTTGAGAGGGATCATCTGATTTCTGATGGGACTTTTGACGGCCATGTCTCTTTTTTGCCTTCTTACCCAATCTACTGCGTCTTCCTTCAGATCTTCCTGTTGTATTCTGAGACAACCCAGAACCCTGATCCTGGCTGGGAGATTCTGTAGATTGATTGATGCACTTTTTCTGGGAGCTTGCTGGACTTCCCTTAATATCATCTATCAGCTGCTCACCAACCAAAGCACATACATCACTGTCTTTGTTTTCTCTTGAACATTGTTCACCTTCATCACCTATTTTGCTTTCCTCCTCTTCCACATCAGAGATGGCATCTTTTGGAACAACCCCGTCAATGAAGAAAGACTGCAATATACTAATGGCTTTATCCCTAATTTCCATCCATACTTCTTCACTATAATCTGCACTGCGTGGAAGTATCAATACATTGGGCATCTCTTTGACCTACGCAAAGGTAAGCAACATAAATTAGCAACCATATAACACATTGGAATATAAGCTAAAATACACTGTATGCAAATAACATAAGCAATATGACACGTGTACAGTACACAGTATCATCAACACTTTGAGTGGGAGAGAAGCAGATATTAAATTATCATGCTCCAGAACCATCCTATGCACATCAATTAAAAGTTACATTAAATGAGCCTTATTGAACTATGCTAATATTTACCCATGCTTCCATCCACTGTGGCCCTTCAGCACCATCCAAGGCACAACCAGCCAATGTCCCATCAATTAGAAGCTGCTTTAAAGCACAATCATCAAGTAGCTGACTGCTTCCCGTATTCACAAGAAATGCCCCTAAACAAACAAGACACAGTACAACGATCAACTCAACATAACCATAACAATCTTCGTGATCTTGATGCAATAGAGAAGGAAATACCTGGCTTTACATGTTGCAAGCATTCTGCATTAATAATCTGGAACGTTTCATTTGTTAAAGCACAATGAAGGGATATAAGGTCACTTGCAGCTAGTAGATCATTAAGAGTATCCATTCTTCGAGCAGCAGGAGGGAATGTTATAGATGACCAACCAATTTTGTTTTTCCCCTGTTTCAAAGTAGTTCTGAAAAAATAAGCAAGAGCCCGTCCAGATGCACACTCAAATCACAGAAGACAATAGAATAATACCCTCTAGAATCCCCTAACCAATTATGAGTACAGAAAAAAAGACAATAAGCAGTAATTCCAATAATCAAAACAAGTATTTAGCATAACTAAATACACAGAACACCTTCTACAGCTCATCAACTTAAAACAGAAACTCCATCTTGTAAAATTCAGATGTTTGGATCTCAAGTCCAGGAGACAACATAGAAAATAAACATTGAGATCTGAGCTAAACAAATATATATACACAAACTCTAGCCATTGAAACTTCATTTTTACTCCTGGCCGGAGTTGTTTGACATCGACAGCCCTCAAAAGCATATACTACAGGATCAAAATTCAAAACAAACCATGTCCTTTCATCCAAAATGAGAATATGCCTTCCAAATAGATCTCATGTGCACTGAAAGCCATAAAGTCGAAAGCTTTTCAAACGAGTGTTACTCTACCATTTGATACTATAACACTAAGTCATACGAGAAAGGGAAAATGGCGCATTCCTGTGGCAATGAACCACAAACAGCGAAAATCTTCAAGTAAGAGTAACAATGTGAGATACGTACGTCGTGAACATCGAAGTAGAGTACACTCATCTTAAAAGCCAAGCTTCTGGTAGCCAAATACTTAGCCGAAGCAGATCTACCGACGATCCCTAAAACCAGACCTCTACATCTTCTCATGCCTCTACATAACGGTTGCAGCGATCCCAACCATCCCGAGGAAGAGAGCGCATGGCGCGAAAGCAGATGGGTCCGGCGAAGCAAACCTAAGAACAAGGCCATAACGGTGTCGGCGATCTCCTCGGCACGTGAAGTGTCTACGTGGACGAGTTGGAGGCCTAGGTCGGAGGCAAGAGCCGAGTCGACGGTGCGGTCGGCGGAGCCAAGGCAGAGAATGAGATGATAAGGTCGGAGACGGCGTTGGGCTGCACGTGGGAGGTAGGCGAGAGTGTGGAGGAGGACAGCGGCGGCTGATTCAATCTTCCCATCAGAGAGGTGGCTGAGAGGGACATGCTCGACGGTGGCGACACCGGCTAGAGACTCTTGCTCGACGGCGCAGTCCTCGATGCAGTTGAGAGTCACAACCAAAGGAAGAGGAGGAGGTGCCGGTGCTGGTGCTTGTGCAGGGTTGTTACGGTGGGACATTGAGGCAGAGGATCTAATATTAACGCCGGTCAGCACCGTGTCCGTGTGGTGTGGCCGTTGTGTTGGAGATGCGGTGGTTAGGGTTTAATGTTGTAATTTTGGGCATATCCGAGGGGTTTTAGTTGTCGACTGTGGAGCGGTGAAGAGTTAAAAAGAACGTGGTACTATGTTAGAGTTTTGCTCCCATGCTTCAGGTGAAGGTCGAAGCTTTTAGAAGTAAGATGTCAAAGTCTCATTGCCACATTAATCCATGATTTTCTTTCTACTAACCAAGACTTTCTTTCAGAAATTAGGGTGTGTGGAATATAATGAATTGAATTGATTAATTTTATAGAATTGAATTCAATTCATACATTTAGAATGCTAAAAAAGAAATGACTTGAATTCAACCACATAATTGAATCTTATTTTCTTTATAAATTCAATTCACATCTCAAATGGTACGATTTAGTGTGTGAATTGAATAGTCAATTCTTTTCAAAGCATTAAAAAAATTTCAAATATACACATCATAAATATACAAATTACTACAAAACACACACACATTGATTACATACTACTTTTAGTTAAGGATAAAAAAGTCATATGAAGTAATTGAATTTATTTTTATTGTATTCCAAACAATATAATTAAATTCAATTCTAATATTTATAAATTTATTCCAAAGAGTGTAAATCTAATTTAATTTAATCCTACAAATATAATTGAATATAATTCGTCAATGAATTCATTTCAAAAGTTTCCAAATAGCCTCTAATTGTTTTCTATCCCTTCAACAAATCTTCATTTTAGGGTTTCATTAGGATTCGGAATGACAAATTTGGAAAAAAAAAAGATTTAAGGTTTTATCAAGCTTGATCCACAAGCCTCAAGCCCGATCGAACTTCAAATCGAGCGCAAACTTGACCATAAATTTTCAGGTTCGAGAAGAATGGATGGGTAGTAATGATCTAATTCTCCCATTTGTGAAAGGACTTTCACTTATTACAAAAGTGATACATACACATTGAAACAAATTAATTTAATGCCAAAATTCACAAAGAAAAAGAAGAGAAAAAAGAAAAGTATATGTCTATTACAAGAAAGCAAAACTGTGTTACACTCAAGAAGAGCAGGAGAACAGGTTAAGAACTAGGAGTATACTACAAGGCTCGAGCATATACATGGGACTCAGAACAAACTCATGCCAGCTACTAAACAACTCTGTGCAGTTCCTGCGAGCTCGCGCATAATCAAATGCCGTCGTTCTTCGTAGCTCTGCAGCTGTCAAATGTTGAAGCAACCAACACTTCGGATGTCTTAACAAGCAGCCATCTGAAAAAGATGGGAAGCTTTATGTAACAGTTCTTGCATTGAAAGATCGATCTTTACAACTAACAAACCGAGACGCTGCACAACTTCTAACCCAACCACTAGTATTCATACTCAGCAGATAACAAAGTAACCGTACGCGACACTATTCCTTGACTACAGAGTTGATCTTGAGATCTTCCAGACATCAAAATCTGTAAAAAGGTTGCAAAACTTATTCTTACATAGAGAAAACCCAGGTCACAGGAACCTCCTCCTAAAATTCCTAGTGGTTGCTTGATATGAACGCATCATCAGACCAACCCCAATTCCAATCCCAAGGCACATTCCAAGACCAATGCCAACACCAACTCTAACACCAGCATTAAACCATGAGAGCTGGCCATCTTCCCCATAATACAAGTCTTCGGAGTAGTATCGGTTCACAATCTTCCCATCTGACTTGTAATCTTCACTGTCAGAATCTGTAGTCTGTATAAATGTTGAAACAGATTGAACAAGTTAGAACAGCAGAAACTGTGGCTGCTAGTGAAAAATGCTTTATCAATACATCAAATACAAGCAGCTCCCTGAAGACACCCCAAATTCATACAACCCAAACAGAAACCGGATGGATAATATCGCAAAGCATGTTAAAGCACTCATACTGCATGTATTGAACAATAATCCACATTTGCACGTCGGACTAAATGAACCTAGAAAGAGAAAACTGATTGTACTCATGTACGGAGATCCCCTAGTAGCTGGACTTAGTAGTGATATACAAAAAGGCCAGCTGAGGTAAGTGGTAATGAAAAACAACCATGAAAGCGATGATACATTCTTGCTTCATTTTGCATCTTACCAACATCCTAAAAGTGATGTCTCATATTAGGTAACGAATGAAGTAGAGCATATAGATATCATCAAAATCCTTCAGATACTTGTCTACATATCTATCTGCCAGTGCATTAGCTCTCCATACTATTGATATTGAAAAGGTCCAATAGTAAGTAGCCTTATAGAAGCTGTTTCCAAGTATATTTAGTTAAAGACACACTGATACACCAAACAATCCATTAAACTTACGAAGGACACGATACAGTATCAATCCCGAATCAGAAAAATCATATAAATCCAACATTGGCCACAAAAAATCACCAACGAATGTCTCATGCAAAGTATTCATCTTTCCTACAAAGAACAATAGGACACAGATAAAATTCATTCAGATGAACACGAAGAACTTCCAACATTATATAACCTTACTTGATCTTTACTACGATATCGAAGCAGCACATTATTGTCCCCATCATTTTGATCTTTCTCCAATTCTTCATCTTCGGGAATTGCATCCAGAGTCACATGTCTCGATCCTTTCCTCCTCGGACTAACCAAAATCGTCTTAGTCAATATAACAGGCACACTCCCACAGCACCCTGCGATATAAACCTCAATCTCCGGAGCCGAAACACCCATTCTCGGTTGAAAGAACACCGAATTCCCTTCACCAACACACGCCGCCATATAACACTCTAAACTCCAACCCGTTTTCGCATCATTCACAGGGCCCAAGCTCCCGTTTCCCCAAGTAGACTCCATTCTCTCCAACGACCCACATAACAACATGTCGTTACTCTCCATCACTTCGAATTCAACGGCTCCTGAGACGCGGACGCTGTCAGTGCTCACGTACGTGACCTCCGACGACTCCTTATTGACGCGATCCCTTCGGAGATTTATGGCCGCTGAATCGGCAGAGGGGATCGTAGAACCGTTGATTTCGAGGGGAGTGTTGATCTCCCGCCGGAGATGGCGGAGCGTTAGGTGGTCCGGTACGCTTCCGATCACGCAAGGCGTGATTCTCACGTAAAACAATCGAATATCGAGCCACGAAGACGTGGTCATGATGTTGTATGAACTAGATTCATTGTCCTGGTGATGATGCATCGAATCCATACTAGAAACTGAAACATAAACGAAAAAGAAAATCGAAAATTGGGATTTTTATATCGAGTGATTAACTTCTTGGACATTGAAACAAAAGGGCTTCTTAAGAACTGGTTTCTAAATTCTGGGAATCATCGCAAATTGGGAATTGGGAGACGCGATTTGGGGATTGAGGAATCGGGAGCGCCAGTGATATTTATTGAGGTTGTTTTGATTTGGGTGGAATTGGTTAAATTTCCTAAAATTAACGTTGGAGCACCCAAGGCTTTGGGAAAACGTACGAAGGTTAGGGTTTTTGGGGGTGAAATTGGGAGGCATGTCGCCTATAGAGAACATCCATTAAAGCAAATATAGAGAGAACTGGAAGCAGGTACCAGGTAAAAAGAGGAGTGGAGAAGAAATAGTGAGAAAGCATCCGCGATTTTCACACGTGTCATTGGCGAGAGGTTTTTGGGGTATTTAATGATGCTGGTACGATGAGACAAGATTCATATGATAAATGGGCTTTAGGCCGATGCATTTTTGGTTTCAGAGTAGGGTTTAAACCGTTTTTTTAATTACATTAGGTATTCCAATTTAGTCAGACTAATCCTAAGCCTTTAAGACCTCACCCCAAGAATCTTAAAGGATGTAAATCTGGAACCCCAAGATCCTTCAGATTCTTACGTAGTCTGTACACTTCTGCGCACAAGGAGTCGTCACATACTTGATTAGTCAACTGTTGATTGATCGCTGGCCCCTACTCAGCATCAGGTTCCCAGCAGCCCTGGAGTTCCCTAATAGCTTCAACTCTCACACTGACGCTGGAAGCGAGATGTCCGTAATTGATCCGATCAAGGAGCTGTACTCAAGGTTCGAACCTTTTGTTATGTGGTCTTATGTATTAAGGTTTAGACCAATGCATCTTATGGGCTAATATGAATTTCAGCTTAGAATTCTTCTTTTTTTTACAAATTAATAATAGATTATATTTTTTATTTTTTTAATAGAAAAATTCGTAGCCGCTATTCTTTAGATGCCTTTAAGTACATATTATTGCCTCTACTTGGAAAATATGACCCATTTAGTTGATGGCTTTTCAACCATATTTCAGCGTTTTGGAAGGTATTATTATATTTGTTTGGTTCTCAGCCAGTGAGTTGATACCGGCTGATTTTTAAAAAGCTAAGAATATTGGCATTTTGCCTTTAACTTTTTGATAATGATGATTGTACCCACTCAGTTCTTCTCCACCTCCTTTTCTACACTACAACTCAATCTTTTATTTCTTGTACTCTTTGTCCCTCTCATTTTCTATTAGTTTACCAAGAAATATCAGAGCATTCAAAGTTTATTATTTCTATAATTTATATAATTACTTAAAAAATAAGAAATTTGTGTTAGTATTAGTAAATTCACTTTTTTTTACTTAATTGCATTACTAACTATCAGGATTGAAAATCTAAATTCTTATAAGAATATTCAATGAAATACTAAGATATAATATTTATGTCCTTATAATTTTTTTAAAGCCATATCTTCATATGTCATTTTACACATAAACAATTAATACTAAATAATTAGTTTTATAAAAAATCCCTAACAAACAGCTAATATTATCCGCTAATCAACTCAATTAATATAATTCACTATCAGCTAACAACTAATACAATTCGCTAATTTTCAAACAAGGCCTATATAACGATTTTAACAAAAGCATACTTTTTGTCCAAGCTTTCATTTTGTTAAATTAGTTTTTTAATCATTAAAAATATAACAATACTTTGTTTGTTTTGATTAAATCAATTTGAATTAATTAGGACAAAAAGACCAATTAATTCAAATTTTTAAAATTAATTTCGAGTTAAATTTGGTCCAAACCCAAACCAATTTTTCATGGAAAGTGGAAGATTTTAGTTCTTATTTGATTTGAACTATTTGTGCAGTTGCAACCTTGCAATTAATATTTTAAAGATTGAATTAGAAATTAAACTGATAAGATAAGATTTTTAAGGTTTAAATGTTCAATTGATAAAAGACTATTATAAAATCAGTACATAATAAAAATTGAACAAAATTGAAGAATTTAAAATAAAATTGAATAATAAAATTATCCTTGTTCATATAAGAAATTTAAGTTCAATTAAAAATGAAAAATATTAAATAAAAATTAGTGAAAACTAATTAGATTATAAAAATCAGTTGATTAATTAATAAGATTGCCATTTTTTAATAACAAGAATTATTAAGATAAAATAAAACCTAATTAAAAAAACTGAATCAATAATTGAACGATTGAACTGATTTGATTTTTTAATTATTACTTATAATACATTCTCTTTTTTGCTCCAATTGAAGTTTTTGTTATTATTTTGTATATTTAAATGAATATGATATTTGATGACATTATTTTTTTAATTATTATTTACCCACAATTAAATAGGAAAATTTTAATTAATATATATTAAATAAAATTTCAAATATACTTAATAATTATTTTAAGTTAGAATATCTAGTAGATTAAATTTACTAATTTAAATGAACTAACATATGTGGTTCAAGTGATTATTCAAGTCTTTGAAATAAAAACAATGCAAATATAATCATCAAGTCTAACATTTGAAAGTATTTTTAAAAAATTTACTAAAAATTGAATTCAATTTCATTGGTATATATTTGACCTTGTTTTTTAATATCATTGGTCATTAATCTTAGGAATTTGGTTGAAGAGTCAGTAATGGAATGAAATAGAACGTCACATACTTTTATTATTTGGTTGAAAGTTTCATAATATAATGAAACGGAATGGGATAGAAGCAGAGAGTTTCATGTTACATTCTACCATCCTAAACAGTGAAAATAAGAAATCTCCGATTCGAGAGATTTAGGATGGAACATAAACTAATAAAAATATGCTACCTAATATACCCTCAACAATTTTCTTAATACCAATTATTTCTTCTAACCCTAACTTCCTTTTTTTCAGACTCATTTATTATGATCCACAAGCTTATCACATACACAGATATCTATTACGGTCAACAAGTTTGTCATTTCCAGACTTCTCTTTCCGTTTTTCGTATTCTACGACTTCTTCTTCGTTTTCTTGGGTTGTTTATTAAAATTTTATTATTTTAAAATAGAAAATATAAAAAAATTATTTGTCACAGTTGTAACTTGAATAAGTCATAAGCGTGACTTTTTAATTTGACATGATTTCTGTTTTAAAATCATAGCGTTAAACCTCTTGCAACAATCATTTAATATCAGGGATATAATAGTCATTTTTTATACATTACATTATATTCCATCCATCTTTCAAACAACATTTTACTACATTATATTATGAGCATTTCATCTCTCTCAAACAACTTTTCACTATATTACATTCTATTTCATTATAAACCGTTCCGTTCTGTTCCATTATATTGTTGAAAAAATAAACGCAAGATCAAATCTAAGCGCAGTGAAATGAATTTAAAGTTTTTCACATAATCAACTTTAACAAAATTTAATCGGAAACATAAAAAAAGAAATTAACAAATTCATAGTAACCTGTCAATTTCCTGTTGTAATTTTCCTTTCGCCTTGAATCCGTCAATTCACAAGCCGTTCAATCGTCTGGTCTCTAATGGTATCCATAGATCCTTTTGGAGAAAACTCAAACCTAATTTTAGAGGAAAAATGTAAGAAGTGTTAGCTTCAAAATTTCTAATTTTTCTTTTATATGAAAAATCATATTTTCATGTCATTTGATTTTATCAAAATTACAACTAAAGTCAAACTTTAGTCATAATTACCAATTATTCCTTATAAGATCAAATATCACATATTAATCCTTAAAGTTTCTAAAACTGCTTAATTAAGTCCAACTTAACTCAAATTTCAATTTCTCCTTTATAGACCTTTTATGTGTGACCCATTAGGTTCTTAATATGTTGGTCATGATTATAAATTCTAATTCTAATTCTAATTCATAATTAGAATTAGATCAATTAAAACTCCTTTTAATTTATCTTTAATTTCCTAATTAAAAAATTTATAATCACAGATCATTATCACTACAAGAAATACATACAATCCGCGACGTTTTATTGATAAAATGTCGTAGATTGTGAAGACTTTTCGTGACGTTTAAAAAACGTCACAAAAAGTTTAAATTTTTCACGACGTTTTACAAAAACGTCACGAATTTGTAATACTTTTTGCAACATTCTTTCATTAAAACGTCGCCAAATAGAAACCGCCACGTTTTGTTCAACAAAACGTCGCTGAAGCCCTCAACAACAATAAGATGCTTTAAAACACACGGTACCCTTCCTTGTTCCCGTTTCGGTTAATTCCCCTCCATTCCCCGAAAGGCACGCACCCACTTTCAAGATCTAAAGGCAGCATCTTGAAGCATAGCAAAACAAATTCACTACGGACATGTCTCGAGTTTTTGTTAGAAATTTCAAATTACATATCTACCGGACATCGCATGCCGATGATGTCCCTCCTCCTAGCTCCGTTTGTTTTTTCGTCTCTTAGAAAGTATTAAATTGTTTTAAACCCTAATTCATGTCCTCTTTTTCTCTTGCCTCCTCTTTTTTTTTGCGGTGCTTCTCCGTACATTAGGCTACTGCAACCCTAGGAAAGCACCTCCATCGGGGCGGCTCGAGAACGGATAGCCAATCCGTAGGAAGATGGGGGAGGTTTCAGAAAGTTTCGCAAGAGGCCGTTTTGAAGAAGCACTCAGACAACTCCTTATGATCGCCCTCAAGCTGCAATTCGAAATCCTGGTCTTGCCAGTGGTTTCTGAACAATCTTTCCAACGAAAGCTTACTGATTGTGGTGCTTGTGCTTTCTGAACACTCTTTCCTTGACTCCTGAGGAGTTTGGGAAAAACAGAGAACCATAATTTCCCTAAATTATAGCAAATCACACTCCCTTCATCTTCAAGTCTTTTTTCTCTCACTTCTCTCATCTACTATGTCTATCTAACTTTGTTTATTTATTTATTTACTTAGTTCTCTCTTCCAATTTTTATTACTAATAAACATTTGCTTTCCTTTCTTGTTGCTTTGCGATTTCTATGTTTTTTATATGTCTGCCTTGCCGTTTCTCCTGGTCGATTTCAAGGAAGCTAATTGATTTAAGTGGTGAATATTGCTTTGTGTTTGATTTTGTTTGGATTTGTTCCTCACCACGTTTTGTGATGTTTGTTTAATTGTTTTTTATCCTTTGCTGCAAGTGTTATCTTGTGATCCCTTGTCTTGTTTCTTGTGAAAAGCTAGGTTAGGTTTGTAACAAAAAACACAGATGTGTTGTCCTGTTTTTCTGTTTCATTATTCTTGATCAATTATAATTCGAGTTTTTCAAGTATGTATACAGGAAAATTCTATGTTTTTTTTTGTTTAGAAAAAGGTGATCCTTGTTTAGGGAGTTAGACTTTACCTGACTGAGGGCAATTGTTTTCTTGGTTGATAACCTATGGGATGTGGAGTTTACAACAAATCTTCCTTAGTTGATGCAGAACAACGGCCACTTGCGATAATTTTTGCATCAGTAGTCTACTACCATAGCTTATTTATAAATTTTGGTTTTTATTGCAGTTATGGCAGGAGTAACACCAGAAGGATCACACTTCGATGCTCGGTAGTATGATGCCAAAATGGAAACGTGATTTCCCCCTTATTATTAGTTCGTGTTATTTGTCTTTCTTTTTATGTACTTATCAGCTACATACTAATTGTCATATTTTGGTGCTAATATACCTAAAATGGACATTCTAATTTATTTCTGATTCATATTGATGTTTATAGTCTTGCAGCTGATGCACAAGATTTCTTTACACCTTATGAAGAGGTTTATGAAAGTTTTGACTTAATGGGTTTGCAAGAGAATCTTCTGAGGGGCATTTATGCATATGGTGTCCCCTACTGGGTTTTATGTTCTTTCTTTATAGTACTCTTATATTTGCCTGCGTATGTTATGATGTAGATCCATCATTCATATGTTGCATTTGCATATTCTTATGCTTCATGCAGCAAAGTATTTTATGTATTTGGAGGTATCCAGTTGGCAACTTGCTACATATTCATGCAAATGACAACAATTAAGGAAGGATGAATTCTGTGATTTTATGCATCAAGGACTTTGTACTTACAATTTTGTTTCTCTCCGTTTCCTTCTCTTAATGGATGATTAGATCATTGAACTTGAACTAATATTTTTGTAGGTTTAGACCTATCTTTTAAGTTTCATGTTATTAGTGGAACATTAGAAGCCCAAGGTCCATAGCATTCTTATTTTCCAAGTTAAGTTATGTAGGTTCAGACTTCAGTGTTGTGGTACTGCCTCTGCAAAAAGGACTAGTAATGTTGATAAGATAAATATGATGTTTTATATTTACAATAAGTTAAAGTCTCTTAGAGTATTTTGGATTTGAAATTTTGCGACTTATTCTTTGTGTTTTTGTGCAGACTTGTTTGCTTTTGATTATCTTTGGAATTGTACTTCTCATCGTGATCATAGTTCTCACAGCCTAATCTTAAGGTGTCTTGATTTCCTCATATATTGTAGTGCATTCTCGTATACATAAATCAAGAAAAGATATATTGTAGCAAAACCAACACCTACTTACAAATAATACATAAGAGGAGAGTCGTAAGAGGGGGGAAGTGCAGGGCAGAATGGTAGTTCACTCGCATGGATTTTACGTCACATTTAAGCATCTGGTCTTTTATGTGCTGCTCATTAATTAACAGAAGTTACTTTTTGAAACAGGATGCTGATGTGGAGAGAATAACGAGATGGGCGAGAAAGGTGATGACCACCATAAAATGAAGGATGATAGTGAGCAGGATTTGGCAGAAACTAGTTACCAGAAGAATGTAAATGGGGCCCAAGGAAAAGTTAGGAGTATTTTTGTTGCAAAATAATACTGTAAAAGTTAGGAGTATAAAAAAATTGAACAACAAAAAAAGCTCTTGAAATTTTTATGTACTCATATTGATATATTACACTTGTGATATACTTGTTATATTAATTGGTGTATTATGACATGTTTGTGAATTGCAATTAAATAATAAATTGTTTGCACGTATGAAATTTTTGTGATACATAAATAATTATTAAAATTAATGATATACTAAAAAAATTGAAGAATTAAATAAATAAAATTTATAAATAATATTGAATAGTTATTAAACAAATAACATTTATAAAAAATTTTAAAAATAATTATTAAATTAAAATTATTTTAAAAAATGAAAAAATAATAATTTTTTCCAAAAACGTCGCAGAAAAATTTCGCGACATTTCCAAAAACATCGCAGAATTCTCAATCTTTCTGTGACGTTTTTAAAAACTTCGCGGAATATCAATGTTTTCTGTGACGTTTTTCCGAAAACGTCGCAAATTTTTTTTACGTACATCACATTCCGCGACGTTTTTTGTGATGTTTTTTAAAATGTCGCAAATGATATTCTGTGACGTTTTCTGAGTTTCTGTGACGTTTTTTTAAACGTAGCGAAATTTGCTATTTTCTTGTAATGTATTGATGTTTAGCAACATGTCATGACCATCCAAATATTAAGAATGCCAAAGTGGTTTGACTTAACCTGTCTATGCATGGCTATGATGTATAATTTAATCCCTTTATCATCTAATGTTCCAATTAGACTTAGAGTATACAATTCGTGTCTATTTTAAATATTTCAATCATATTCATTCTTGATAATTAGTAAATGATTTATAATTGATATTTAGAAACTATTTTTCCGAATTTCAATTTACTCTGGCCAAAGATTCCCAAAATCATTACTAATTAAGAACAACAGAACATTCTTCCTAATTACTTTAGGACAATGAATTCTTTATTGATTTACTCAACTATCTCTATATAATTCATACTATATCCAATAACTACCGAATTGAACTACTTTAATAATATAACATAAGTAGCATCAAAACATAGTAATTCCTACATGAGATAACTTTGATAATCTCAAGTCTAAGGATCAATTATACAACCATCATAATGAGATAATCCACAGACACACAAGTAATGTTCCATTCAGAATTCTCACAATTGGATCAGTTCAGTGAACTTATTCTCTAATAAGCACCCACATGTTTGTTTAAGTGTCTCCACAATTTAATCTATAAGATCAATTACTTTTTTCATAAGAAAAAACAAACATGTGCTAGTCTAATCATTTCATCAATACCCTATCTTGATGAAATTACGACTAGGAACATTTTAGAAATAATATAAAGTATGCTTTTTATTAAATAAAATATTATCATACAAATAAATTTACAACTAATATAAATTAATTGCAAGAGTATAAATTAACATATATTTTATTTTATTTCATTAATTAACATCCAATCAAATATATCTAAATGAGTCAATGCGTCGAAAGTGTCCAAACCTAATATCTGTAGTTACAAAAGGAATGATTGATGTGCAAGAAAATTACCATCAACAACCAGCCAACCATCCTGCAGTCGCAACGCCATCATTAGGGGAAAGGCCCGTCGTAGAGTAGTAGCACCTTCTCTTGCTTTCACCTCCGACGCAAGGAGAGTGGACTCGGAACCAATAGAAGGCCGTGAGGAAGAGAGGGATAAGGATCGATGAATCTCGCTAATACCATACGCTTGATGCGACTGAACGGCTAGGCCATCACATGGCAAGTCGATAAGTACAAATTCTATGCTTTTGTCATACTTACGTTACGTACCAAAATCCAAATCGTTGGATTTTTTATTTTTTTATTTTATTGAAATGTTAAGTCAAGTACAGTAAAATAGCAAAAGAAAAAAAAAATCAAGCTTGCCCCGGATCTAACGTGAAGTCAATGGATTAGGTTTAAGTTGACAAGATGTCGAGCTTGACTTTTTCTTTCGTGATAAACATCTAGCACAATCTGCATCATAAAAGGAATTTAGTTGAAGTGAACAGGTTGTAAGGAAAAATATGCCTTATCTTATATTTTGTTTAACATATCATAGGACACAGATGAGCTGTTTTCAAATGTGTCACTCGTGGTTTGTGTGTGAAGTAACTTAAAACATGAACTACGTATGCTAAGTCAAGTTACTTGATATTCAAATAAATCAATCGACCAATAAGTGTTTGGTAAGAAGGTAAGTCATCAATGTAATCATCCTCAAATTTGCTGGAAGATTGATATTTCTTCATGGAAAATGAAACTAGTTTTGCTCTGATCGTCATACATGTTCAAGAATCTTAAGAGCATACTCTCATTTTGAAAGAGCAATATCTTTATACCACGCAACTTAAATGCTTAAAAAATATTTCAAATTATCCTAGGTTTTTTAATTTGAATCACCTTTTCTAAAATAATCTGGTGTCTTAAGTGTCTTATGAGTTATTTCCTTTTAGAATCACGCTTTTATATAAATTAGAAGAGTAACAGATGTATCCGGGGGCGGACCTAATATAGTGCATGAGATTGCATATGCAACCCCACTCAAAAAAATTTGAAAAAAAGGCAAAAACTTATACTTCAGCCCCAAGAATCAAACCCATAACTAGTCCTAAGTATATACTAGTATATTACCACTTCACTACAAAACTTATCATGCTTTTTATTCTGTTGTTTTAATACTTCTACTTATCTTAAGCAATGGATGTTAAAAAAATTGAGAACCCAAATTACCCAACTCTTTGCCCTATTGCGCTTTACTTATGGATGTGAATCTAGAACTTAATTTAGGTATGCCTTGTGATATATTCTCAGTTAAACTGCGCAACCCCATCCTTCAAATTCTGGGTCCGCCCCTGGATGTATCGTCATATGATCGAACAAATATCGAATAATCTGCCTTTGATTGCTTAAAATTGGCTTCTTTAGGAGCAAATGAAAGTTTAATGAACCAATAATATGAAATTTGTTTTAGAATATACAATGATTTGTTAAGTCTGCAAACTCATGTCTCCCCCTTTCATCCAAAACTAGGAGGTAAAGTCATGTAAACATCTTCATTTAAGTTTCCTATATGGGAACACTTTATTGGCATCAAGTTGGCAAAGATGCTGGTGTTTGGTTGAAGTTAGGGCTGGGGGTAGACATACTGCTATAAGTTCTGCAATAGGAGTAAATGTCTCTTAGTAATCTAAACATTTGATTTGGTTGCATTTCTTGGTAACCAACATGGATTTTTAACGTCCAACTAGCTCATTTAAGCAGAGATTTGTCTTGTAGACTCGTTTATATCTAATTATTTTATTTCTAATATGTAATTGCTGTAAGGATTATGTATCATTTGCCTTGAGAGCATCAAGTTCTTGTCGTATCACAAATTGCATGTGCAAAACAAGTTGAGTTTTTTTTCTTGAAATATAAAAAATAAAAGCATGTTGTTTAGGAGAAAATCTATAATAAAAGAGAACAATAGATAAAGGATGTGAAATGCATATATCCATAACCAAAATTAAGTTAGATGATAGGACAAATTATAAAAATGAAGAATTTTGACTTTTAATGCATCACGTAAGTTCATGTACAATGAGTAAAATCATCAACAATAGTAAGAACTTATTGTAATTATATGATGGAAAGAATATAGTAACCTCTCCAAATATTAACGTGAGTCAATTCAAAAGGTGTTTAGTGCAAATAAAACTTAAAGAAAAGGATAACATGTTTTCCTTTGAACTAAAAAGTGAATAAATAGTTTCATATGACAAATGACCAAGAAATTGATACCATTGTTTTAGGTAACAAGAAGTTATATGGTAATTCAATTGCACCTAATTCTTTGGAGATTTCAAGATAATAGAACCATCTTCGCTTTATTTCTATTCCAATCATCTTCCATGAGTGTTGGTCCTACAACATACAAATTTAAGACTAAAAGTGGCCAAGTAATTGAAAATTTGAAAAAATTTATTAATGAAAATTAAGTTTACTTTAAAAGGTATAGAACACATAACATATCATGTAAAACAAAGCCATTAAAAGTAATGTTACATATATGTGTGACAATAGCAATGACCATTTGCTCTTTTGATACAATTGGTTTTATAGAACTAGATGCCAAGTGTTCACCACATAAGTCCTCTCTAAATTTCTTAAATTATTATTGGAAACAATGGCTAAAGCTTTATTTAACGGTTTGCCTCTCTTTGACATTCCTTTTTGTTTTTCATCTTAAAAGATTAAAGAGTGACATTTTTGACGATGTGAAGTTGGATTTATGAGAATAATATGTCCTCTAACTATTAGATTATGGCTTACAACTAATCGATTTATTGCAATTTGATGTATGACATTATTATTTAATTAATAAAAGACAATCTTTATTTTTATGTATTAAGTTAATTACATTTGATGTGCTAATATTAAACGTAAAATTCTTAAAATAATTATTGCGTAATTGAAATTATGATGAGATCATAATTATGAGATTTAATGTATATTTATGTATTATTCCTAAATGTTCCTAATTATTATTTTATCAAGACAGAATATTAATGAAATGATGAAACCGACACATATTTTGTTTCTTTCATATGAATAACGTAATTGATCTTATAAACTAAAGTGTGGAGATACTTAAATTAATGCATGGTTACTTATTAGATACTAAGTTCACTAAATTGACACGACTATGAGGATTTCAAATGGAATATTATTTGTGTGTCTATGATTGTCCTCATAATGATGGTTGTATAACTGATCATTAGATTTAAGATTACCAAAGTATCTTATATTTAGGAATTGATGTGTCTTGATGCTACTTATGAACTGTCCTAAGATAATTCAGTCAGTAGCGCTCAGATGCAGCATGCACCATATGAAGATAGTTCAGTAAATCAACAAAAATTCGTCACTCTAAAGTAATCAAAGAAAATATCAATTATAAATCAATTACTAATTAGCAAGAACAAACATGATTGGATACAATATTCACACTCTGTCCGATTGGAATATTGGATGACGAAATGATTAAATTAGACATCATAACTATGCATTGACAAGTTAAGTCAAACCACTTTGACATTCATAATATTTAGATGGTCATCACATATTATTAGACGTCAATATTGATTTATGCTTGTTAATTGTTTGATTAGAGAAGTAAAGATAAATTAAAAAGAGTTTTAATTTATCTAATTCTAATTATAAATTAGGATTATAATTTATAATCATTCTCAATATATTAAAAACTAATAGGTCATACATAAAGAGCAGCTTATGAGAGAAAGTCAATTTTAATTAACTTAATTATAAAGTTTTAGAAACTTTAGGAATCAAATATGAGATATTTAATTTTATTAAAATTAAATTAATTATATATAGAGTTTGAATGTAATTATAATTGAAGAATTTAATTTTATTAAAAATTAAAAATCCTGATGCTTTTTTCTATCAATAGGAATAAGTATAAAGAAGCTAGTACTCCCACCTAATTCTTCTCAAAAATTGAAAAATTGTTGTAACACCCCAATATTATAAATTGTAACCGGAACATCCTGTGAACATTCTGTTAGTAGTGTGCCCTAGGCCAATAGTCATACGTGACTTTTGTACTGACATTCTGACTTATTAATAATATATTATGAGGTATTC
>JANZXR010000009.1:25016387-25032494 GCA_027575705.1 Erythroxylum echinodendron | reverse complement strand
TTTGTTGAGATTCTGGTAATGTATGTATAAAGAGTTTTGTATGTTTCGTAATGCTTCGTGTTCAGTGTGTTCTGTGTATACGTGGCACTCGCAATATCCTCCCAGAGGATATTAGGGTGTCACGGTCATGACATTTTTGTTAGATGTCAATATTGATTTATGCTTGTAAATTGTTTGATTAGAGAAGTATAGATAAATTAAAAAGAGTTTTAATTTATCTAATTTTAATTATGAATTAGGATTATAATTTATAATCGTTCTCAATATATTAAGAAGTAATAGGTCATACATAAAGAGCAGTTTATGAGAGAAAAGTCAATTTTAATTATGTTGAACTTAATTATAAAGTTTTAGTAACTTTAAGAATTAAATATGAGATATTTAATTTTATTAAAATTAAATTAATTATATATAGAATTTGAATTTAATTATAATTGAAGTATTTAATTTTAATAAAAATTAAAAAATCCTGATGCTTTTTTCTATCAATAGGAATAAGTATAAAGGAGCTAACACTTCTACTTAATTCTTCTCAAAAGTAGAAAAATTGCTTTGTGAATATTGTTAAAGATTGGATATCTAAACAATTCGTGATTGATACATCAAAAAAATTTTAAAAGGATTTCAACAGAAAGATCAAATCATGTGCGAATTTATATTTTATGATTCAAGTTTAATTGTTCAAGTTAGTCAATTGCCGGGATCTAATTAGAAACTATCAAATTTTATTTTTCTGCTACACTCATGATTTGATCACATTTAGTTTTCAACGGACCAACGTATACTTTGTCGAGCTCTAAGAGGAATTTTATAATCTTCTATTTTTATTACAAAACTTCCTTTACAACACCGTACGTATTGGTGTGTAAATTAATGTGTCACGTTCATCCAGCAGGCCTTTAAGCGTAGTGTATTAAGTTCCAATGGTCATGTTATCCTATTTGCAATTATGGAGTACTGGAAAATTGTTCTTTTCAATCACACCAAATTAATTTCATAAGCATCTTCACTATAAATTATGCTCGCCTCCATGTCTTAAAGTCCATGCTTTCACAAGGTCATTTCAGCACAGAAGTTTCCAGCGGTTGTTCGATGGTTACATCAACAAAGCCTGATTTATTCTAGATGGTCAGAATCGTAAGTGTTCCACGACTCTTTTAAGTTTTGTTATTTTCTTCATTTAGTTGTTGTGTGACGAGGACAAGACCAAGTTGATCAGAATGACGAAGTTCTGTAATTTTCTTAATTTTCGACTCCCACTTATACATGTAGCAGTGTTAAATATTGCCCACCCGACACAATCGGAAAATAATTTGGGCATAATAATAGCTTAAAGATGTCACCGATAGTTCGGACATACCTAAAACACTTGGTAATTTAACCATTAAAAGGATCATTCTGATTCTCAAATTTATTGATTTTAGGTTTGAGTAAGTTTTATTGACTAGATGAAGTGGAGAATTAAAAAAAAAAGTTTAGCAATAAATATATAAAAATATAAATTAATCAAGAGACATTTAAATTTATATGAATGTTAAATAAAAAATTAAATTACTTTAAATATTTGTAAATTATAAAACATAAACATTTCTGATATTTATTTATAATATTATATATTATAACTTATGTAAAACTTACATTTATATTTTATTATCAATATTATTAGTAAAGGAATTTAACTATCTTAAATTCTTTTTTAATGGAAAATTTGAATGTGTAGTTTTTAATGTGTTGGATTAATGGTCCAGTAGAAATAAATAATAATATATAAAATATTTTTTTAAAATAATGTTAAATAGGATTATTAAATAAAAATAAAGATATATTTCATATTTTATTTATAATCTTAAAACTTTACGTGAAGATTGCACTTTAAACTTTAAAACAAATCATAACATTTTAAAATGTTCAAATTGAACCCTACTTTCAAAATATATTCGAAATAAATGAAATTTTTGATAAACATTTTATTAATTAAATGTTGTGTCAATATTGACATGACATATTGTCAAATGACGAATAAGATTTACAAACTAAAATATATAAAGAGTTGGCCTCACTTCTATGTAACAACAAGACCTATTTTTGGTTAATTTAAAATTTAATTATATTACATTGAGATCTATTTTTATTTAAAAATATATAAATAATGAATTAATCTATCAATTTTTCTAACCATTTAGATTTTGTAAACATTTTAAAAATATTAAGGATTAATTTAAATACTTCAAAATATTAAGGCTTGGTTTGGAAAAGCGGTGGAGGTTGATAACTTGTTGAAATCAACATGTTAAAATGATAAGTATTTATGTGTTTAGGATTGCTGTTTTGGTAAATATTGAAAAGTTAAAATAGATGTTTAACAAGTGCGGTTGCGATTGCTGAAAAGAGATAAAATGGCTAAAAAATTCACTGATTTAATAAGCTATTAAATATTAATAGTTGTATAAATCATTAAAAATATATTATTAGTCATATAAATTTAAAATTATAAATAATAAAGTATTAAATTAAATAAGAAAATATAAATAAAATAAATTTAGTAAACAAAATATTTCATAAAACATATTATTAGTCATATAAATTTAAAATTATAAATAATAAAATATTAAATTAAAATAAGAAAAAAATTAATAAATAAAATATTTCATAAAAACATATTATTAGTCATATAAATTCAAATTATAAATAAGAAAAAGATGATAAGTTAGACTTACCTTCTATTAATTTAAGGTATAATAGAAAATAATAATTATCAGAAGATTATTAATAGGAAGTAAAATTTTTACTGCACAAGCAGTTTCATACTATAACCCTCTTTCTGCTTATTGATTTCTATAGTGGCATTACACTTTCTTTTAACCTTCGATTATTCACCCGTAGATTTAAACATGTGATTATATTTGAAAACTATAAAAAATAAATACTTATTTCTACCAAACCGTAGATCCAAACGTAACCAAATTTCATCTTATACTCTTTTGTAAATATTTTTTGAAATGTACTCTTTGGCTTGGAAGATCCACGTGGCAATAACTCGTAAGTAGAGAGTTAGAGCTAGGTGGCGCCGTGGCGGCATTCTAAATATACGGCGGAGATGCGATGCGAAGCTTGCGTGGACTATCAACAGTCTTACTCACGTGGTTGACTTTCTGACCCCGACACCATCTCAATTACAATGCCTAATATGGCTGCTCATGCATTTTTCTCCACTCTCCACTTTCTTCACGCGCCACCGTATTTCGTACCTCAAAGCACACTAATCCCAAATTCTGTTAATGCTCTGAACCTTGTCAGAAGTAGCCGGACTTGGTATTTCAAGGTTATCATATTAAATAGATATTTTCTGTTTTTTTATTTATTATAATTTATTAATTATATTATCTAACTAAATTATATAATAAATTCATAAATTTGAATTCAGTGCTAAATTCAATCTAATAATCAGTAATGAACTAATCCATTTGAATATTATATTCAATAAGTTTATACTTTTGATCAAACAAATAAATTTCAATTTAAATCATCATTAATAAATTTACTATGATAAATATAAATTCAAAAACTCCTTTAATACTTGATCTACCAAAGGACAATTTTAAGTCTACTTATTATCAAATATTAGGTAATTATATTTTAATTTCAAATTTTTAGTCAACTTTCAATAATAATTAGAAATATAAAATATCAATTGGATATTAAAATTTTTATTTTATTATAAATTTAGCTTACTTTAACTCTTATTATTAATCTTATGAACTTATTAAAAAAACTCACCGTATTTTAGTGTACAAAATTTCTCGTTTTGCGAGAATAAGGGATGGTTATCAACGTGCATAATTTTTTCAATTTTTTAATTTTTATAAAGAAGTTGTTTCTGTGATTCGAATTTGTAGTATAAAGAAGCAACTTTACCCGTTACTAACTTGCAAATGTGTACATCACATAAAATAATATGTACAATTTTAATAAATAACATTTTATTTAAAATTATTTTTAATAAAAATAAATAAATTTTATTTTAATTTTTAAATATATATTATTAATTACTTTATTACTTATTCTTGGTCTATTCAAATAAACTGATGATTGTAGTAATCTTAAAAATTTTACGTGTGTAAAATAGGTAAATTTAATGTACATATAAGTTTATCGAAAATACTTTTCTTTTAGTAAAAGTAGAAATTGTACCTTTTAAAACTTCGTGTTTTAACCAAACTTTTAGGGGATTGTTTGTTTTCATTTTTATTTTTAAATTTAGTAAAAAAATCTATTTGTTTGAGTTTTTAGTTTTTGTTTTTAATTTTAGTTTCTTCCAGTTTTCAAAAATTATGAAAACCATAAAGACTAGTTTTTGTTTTCTGTTTTTTATAATCTGATTTACTATTATTTAATTATTTATTTATTAATAAAAATATGAATAATTTAATTCAAGATTTTATGTTTAATAAATTAAAACTAATTATCAATAAAAATATGAATAATTTAATTTAATTTAATTTTCATAATTAAATTATATGTAATTAAATTTTAATAATTATTAATAAATATAACTAAATTTAAGATATAAAAATATTCAAATAAAATTTGATTTAATAATTAAAATATATTTCAAATAAACATTAATTTATAAATAAAATTTTAATTTTTAAATTATGTTATTTTATTAAAATAACATAATTTTATTAATAGTTTGTTAATAAGTATTATATAAGAGATTAAATAAATATATTTAATTAAAAATAATTTATCTTTGAGTTTTATTTAATATTTAATTATTATTAGTGTTAAAAATATAACTGCATTAATATTGATAACCAAACAGGTTTTTGTTTTTATTTAAAAAAAAATAAAAATAAAAAATAAAAAATTGAAAACGAAAACTGAAAAATACACCAGAAAAATAAAAAAATAGAAGTAAAATCAAACGTAATAAATGTTGACATTTTTGTCAAAAAAATAGGTAAAGTAAACGTACACGACATATGTAAATCCTAAAATCTTACGTTACAGTCCTATTTATATAAATTTACATAAATATGTTAATAAAATTTAGTAAAATATAATAAAAGTGATATAATTAAAATAAAAAATTTTAAATTTTTAAAAATATGGTAAGAGTAATATATCGGAATAGAAAATCTGATAATCAGTTCCCGTAACGTGCTTGAGATTAGAGAGTCTCAGATTCCCGTAACTGTGGGGTCACGTCTGAGGTAAGTAATAGCCTTTTATGGGTCCCACTCGTCGTCCTCCGAAGTCCGAACCGAGTACTGCTTTCACATGATTCTCTCTATCTCTCTTTCCTTTTGTGCTTTCATTTTCTCTATCCTATTCTGCATTCCATGCTTTGATTCCGACTTTTTGTTGGATCGCACGCACATTCTCTTTCGCTGTACGTCTTTTTCAACTAAACATTCATTGTTGGATTCCGGCTTCTAGTCTTTACCTCTCTCATTAGCCCACATTCATTCATCTCCTGCTCCTCTCTCTCTCTCTCGCTCTGGTTTTGGTTTGAGCATCCTAGAAAAAGCAAACCCTGCAATGAAGGTTTGATTCTCTTTCTCGGAATCTACAAAGTTTTGCTTTTTTAATTATTTATTGGGTCTCATTGCTCATCACCTTTCTTTCCGGGTTGATGTTCTTTTTCTGTTTTCTGGGATTCTATAATGAATCCAAGCCCATTCTTGTCGTGGATTCCAAGTGATTCTCTTCTGTTGTTGTCTCGACAGATGTCTCTTAGATTGTGGGGTGAATGTTAAAAGTGTGTTCTTTTAAATTTTTAAGGTTTCTCTTGGCTTGAACTTAGCCAAGTGCAAAGAACTGAGGAACTGTGCTTTGTGAGCTAGTGCTTGCTGGTTCTCAAATGTACTTTTCCTCTTCAAAGATACAAACTTTTTTAAGGTTTCATTACTCCAACAGTTTATGTTCTGTTTTGAGATGCATTGCTCTGTTATATATTATTCAGCAGAAACTTATGCGAATAATGATTCTTAAAAATGACTCGTCCTCAACTTGTGGGATCTTTTTTTTTTTTTTTCTTAAAGTTTAAGCTTTTATCTTCGTGATGACAATATCAGTCCGTAACCCGAGAGCTGAACTTGATTCTGGGTTAAGCAGATCTCTTTTGATTTATGAATTTTCAGAAGTTTGTTCTGAAGTTGGAGTTGCTAGATGACAAAGCTAAGCAAAAGGCTATGAAGACAGTTTCTTCTCTTTCAGGTAAAACCATCTTTTCAAATTTCCATTAACTTTTGCTTGTTCTTCACTAAATCATATATCTTCCCTTCAGATTTAGCCTTTCACCAAGAAAGTTGGTGGACTGACAGAAATATTAAGCAAGGTTCAATCTGATATTGTGAAGTGCTATACACAGTTTCTCTATAATCTCCTTTTTGACCTAATTCCTTTTGATAAACTTCTTTGCAGAGGTGACACAAAAGCCATATCTGCAATTTAATAGTGGCTAGTGATGCAGTCTTGTAATAAAAAGAAAAGAACAAGATAATATAATTTTCTAATCTGTTGATCTGCCAATCATATATAGCGTAATATAAGAAAAACATTAGCTTCCATGGCAGTGACTTAATTGGAATCGCACAAATGTCTAATTGGTGATTCCTGGAATGAAGAACTCTAGCTCCTTCTCATTCTTATTTGGATTGAGGACTTGGGTTTGATTTATTTTCTTCTACTGGTGTGTTGATTTTCCAGGAATCGACTCCATCTCAATTAACATGAAGGAAAAGAAACTGACTGTGATTGGAACAGTTGACCCTGTGAGTGTGGTGAGCAAATTGAGAAAATATTGGCCAACTGATATAATATCAGTAGGACCAGCAAAAGAACCCGAGAAGAAAGAAGAACCTAAGAAGGAGGAACACAAAAAAGAAGAAGCAAAGAAAGAGGAGGCTAAGAAAGAAGAACAAAAACCCAAGAAAGAAGAACCTAACAAAGGAGAAGAAAAGAAGGCAGAAGAGAATAAGAAAGAGGCAGCACCGGCACTGGCACCGGCACCGGCATCATTACCACCACCAGACCCAATTCTTGAGCTTGTCAAGGCTTATAGAGCATACAACCCTTATGTTACCAAATACTACTATGCTCCAAGCATGGAAGAGAATCCAAATGCTTGTGTTATTTGTTAGTTTGTCATCATCTGAAGTTATGGGGTCTGGCTTTCATTTCTGGAATTTGTATCTCAGATATAACCTCTAAGTAAGCAAGATGCCTTGTGTATATAAATATTACATATGTACATGGTGATGCATGTAGGTTAGTTCATATGATCATCTATTGACGAAAAAACATTAAGAATGTGTAGAGACAATAAACTGAAATTTTGTAACTTGTACTAAACTTCGTCTAGTTATCAGCTCATTGGAACTTGAGAATCCATGGTAGGTCACGTTCGAGCTTTTTACCCTGTGCGTGTCTATGTGCTGTGGAAGACTTGAAGAGTCATGTTCTAATGAATCTGTGGGTCTCATTTTCTCACTTTCCATACCAGTTAAAAGTTCCAAGCTCCGTTTGAAATTTTGTCGGCCTCAGTATGCAATACTCGTCTTTTCAACATGTCATCTCTCCACTCGTCATGCCACTGTTTCCATGGAAAACATAACTTCAGCTCGTGGAGTCTTCTGCTCCAAGAATTTCAGAGAAGAAGATCATAATTTTCTTTATTGGCACATTAAAACTAGAAACTAGAAACTATTTTATCCTTCAAACTAAAAGTTTTTAGAATCAAGACAAGAGTAAAACACAATCTTGTGGTCTTCCTGCGGCATGTGAATTCCTTTTGAGTACTGACATGCATGTTTGGTGGCAGATTAAAGTGGAAAAGCATGTGATAAAAGATTAAAAATAATAATAAACAAAAACTTTGTGTTTGTGGACCATCTCCCTTGCTCATTGGCTGCATGTGCTACTGCTCAGTTAAAACACTCGTAATCAAGTAATTAATACTTCTAAGTACTAACCACATGTTTAGAGACATATGGTGACAAGTAAAACCTACAAGACTTGCTATGCTTCATTAGTTGGATTATGCTCTTTCCTGAGTTCATTTTCATGGGTTTGAAGCCAAAAGTTGATAAGATTCGAGACTTAATTAAGAAACCAACTTGCATATGCTTCAAGAGAATAACTGGTTTAAACATTATTTAGATCGATTATATTAATTAATTTTAAATTGTTAATTAATTAATTTAAATTACATTATTTGTAATTTATTATATATGTATTTATTGATTTATTTTATAAAAATCAAAAGATATTAATTTCACATTTATATCTATAATTAAACTATTTGATTTAGAAGAATGATTTTACGAGAATTTCACATTCTAATCATTGGCTTCAATTAGCCCATTGTATCATTTTTTATAATTTAGAATAAAGGCTAATATATACTTTAGAGTAACCGGTAAAAGAAAAATAATTTCTTTACAAAAATTACAAAGGAAAATCTGATTACATTGGAATGTGATTCCGTGTAGGACAGGGTGTAGAAATATACGAGAGCGTTAGTTTTAGTCAGAGTTAGCTAGCGTTAAGTTAGTAGAAAACGTTCTAGAAGTGCTATATATATATATATATATATAGAGATGTAACTGTAACTTTTACGTAACTGTTTTATGAAAATAACAATAATTTTCGTCTCTGTTTTCTCTAGCTCTTAAGTGGTACAGAAGTTCTAGACAGGGACTAGAATTGTACGTTGCTTATTGCACTTTTGAGCAAAGGTTCATGTATCTTTACTTAAAGTCACGATCTTACATCCATGACCGCTTGTTCTTGTACATGAACCTTTTTTTTTTTTTTGCCCCGAAACGCCACAATCATTGATCGAAACAACACATCTTTTCATTCCACATACATATATTTTGGTGAAAGGGCCATAATCATTGGTCGAAACAACATATCTTTTCATTCAACGTACATATATCTTGATGAAAGGATATCATGTATGTTCACTCTAAAACAAGGTACATAATAAATCTTTCTCATTGGCCGAATTCATATATCCATGTGAAGACAATAAACTTGCACTCTAATTACATGCATGAGAAGATGCACGATAGCGTGCTACAGCTCATGGTGCATTTTAATGTCCATTTTGTACTCAAACAAGTTAGATTCTTTCATCTAGCACCACCAATTTTACTCATTAAATTTTGAGTTTTAACTCCAAATCATGCTCTTTAATTAGCTCTTTTAGCTTAACTAGTGTGCATACATTTATAGCTAGCTTCAATCATTAAGAATAACAGATGAGCTAGGGTAATCTTAATTGAATCCAATTGAGTTTAACTCAACTTTCTAGCTATTAATTAGTTTTAATAAGTTCCCACGATCTTACCTTAAACTACCTAGCTTAAACACTTAAAGAGTTAAGAGAAAGTCATGTCAAGCACTTATAACTTACATGATCTTCATTGAGCTCTCTTAAACTAGGGTTAACTTCTTACATAAAATCTAAAACACTTTCAAATATACCTTAGTGCGTCAAATAGAATTTGTAGCACTTATGCTATAAAATTCCAACAATTCCGCGTAGAACATGGACTAGAATTGTACGTTGCTTATTGCAACTTGTAGCTCTCAGCCTCTCACGCTTACATTCCATCTTTTTAGGTTCTGACATCATTTCATCACTCTTTTTTTTCTCGTCTTATCGTTTCACTAGTGGATTTGGGACGTCCGTTGGAACTTCAGCCGTTTAAATTAATTGACTATTTTTTAATACATTTTTTAATTGTTGTGATTGGAGAAATACTTCGGTAGATTCGAAAGGTCGATGTAGAGTTTGCAGACACGTGCAAGCAATTTCTATTATCTAAAACTAAGACTTTGTTTCGTACTTTCTTCTTCTTAGACAAAAGACAGCAGGTTCAAATGATAAAGAGATCCTTTCGTAGCAGATCACGTCAGCAATCCGATGCGGATTTTGTTTGGATACATGGGATTTTGTTAGGATCTGTAATGCGGTTAAAATAAGTATTTATTTATTATAATTTTTATCATAATTATATGTTTAAATTTATAAGTAAATATTATAAGAAAGTGTGACGTCACTGTAGAAATCGATAAATAAAAAGAGAGTTACAATACAAAAGTACTTTTGTGGTAAAAAATTTATTTTCTATTAATAACCTTCTGATAATTATTATTTTTCATTGTACCCTCAAATAATGAAATATTTTATTTACTAAATTTATTTTATTTATATTTTCTTATTTCAGTTTAATATTTTATTATTTATAATTTTAATTTTATATGACTAATAATATATTTTTTAATTATTTATATAACAATTAATACTTTATTAAATCAATAGGCTTCTTAGCCAATTTATCTTTTTTCAGTAACTGCAATCGCATTTACTAAACACCTATTTTCACATTTCAACAAATTAATTTCAGCAAATTATCAACTGCCACCCCTTCTTAAAGTAGGCCATATTGTTATTATGAAGCTTTCACGATGTTATCATCAATCATCACTCGTCTCTATCTATTTATAGTAAACTTGTTAAGTCAAAGTAATTACTAGTTAGGATTAATCACATTGCCTAATGATAATATATTATTATTCTTCAAGTTCCCTATGATTTGTAATTGTAGCGGATAGTGATTTGATCAATGTTTTAAATTCGATCGGTCTCATGATGAAAATTTTGAAATGTCCAAATTTTCGGTTTAATTTTTAAAAATTTAACTCTATTTAGTTTAATAATTTTTTATTAAAATTTACCAATTTATTAATTGACAAATTTTCATAAACTAATCAATTTTTATAAACTAACATAAACCAATTAATTTTCATTTAATATTTCTTTTTTCAATTAAACTTTAATTTTTTATAAGTAAAAGAAATATTTTTTAATGATTTTTAAAATTTTTCAATTTTTTAATATTTAAAGGATTTGATGACGGTCTAATACTGATTAAATCTTTTAAACTTTAAATTTATTGTCTTACCAATTTAACTTTTGGTGTGGTTTGGAAAACATTAATTTGATAATTAATTAAATAAACTCTATTTTAAATACTTATTCATAATTTATTTTCCATATTAAAACTTAAACTAAATGATTAACAAATTGAGAAAGACCCACAACTCCTAACCGTGTATATATGGAATAGGTTCCCTTTTGACAGCTAAGTGGAAAAGATCAATTTTGGGATGGATTTTCTAATAATGGAAGAATAACAACCTCTCAACTAGTCAAAAATTTTGAGATAATATTACGTATTATTGAATCTCTCCAAATTTTAATTGTTAGTAAGATTTTTACTTAATGTTATTGTTGAAAGAATATTTTCACTTAAACACATAGAAGTTAATGTTGCTTTATTAAAAAAATAATTGTATAATTTATTATTACTTTTTGTTGAATGTGTATTAAACAAATCATAGAATATATATATTAAAAATTATAAATTAATGAGATAACAAATTTAAAAGTGTCAAAATCTTTTAAAATTTTTTCAATTTAATGCCAAATTTTCTAAAATTTTCAATTTTAAAATTAAGTTAAAACATCATTTTTGCGATTAAGAATAATAGATGGACATTTACGTGTCGTTTAGTAGCTATGTCATATCGGTAAGAACAATCTTTTAATAATTTTATTTTTACAGTTATAAAAATTAGTCATTAAACTGAAATTTTTATTAAAATTGATATTAAATTTAAAAAATTCAAAAGATTAAACACTTTTAAATACATTATCTCTAATTTATTTATTCTAGTGAATTATTTTAAAAGCTAATAATATATAATATATAATATATACCAACTAAACATATGTCCAAGTAGTCTTAAGCGATGAGTTCCAGATTGTTGCTGACTCAAAATTCGTAATGTTGTTTCCAACCAGTTTATCAAAGCGTAAGGGATTAATAATGTTGGTTATGTTCTTTTTGGTTGTTAACGACTTACGTCTGATCGGGGAATTCTTAAACCAAAGCACGATATGTTCGATGTAGATAATCAGGCGCAGCACCACAACCAACTTCTACAGTTAGATTACATTACAGTCAACTGAATGAACTCTCTTTGACCTGCTAAGAGACTATGATCATGTGCCAAAGCATATTGAATCTCCAATTGGTAAAAGTCGCGGACATGTATCATACCATCATAAGTAGGTACTTTCAAGAACTGCGTCAGGCTCGAAGTTGATCGACTGCAATTTAGACTCGCAACTGTGTTACATGTTTTGAAGACAAACTTAGCTCGTCAATGGCTCGAATTTACTTGTTTCCCATGAAACTTGAAGACCTAGAAACTCAGACTCTGTTAGTCAGATTTTATACAGGAATGCAAAATCTTTAAAACGGGTCACTCCCGTATGATAAATTTGAGCTTATTAACTATGTTCCAAATACTATCATAAACTTAATGAAATTTTTTTGTTACGTGTACTGTAAGTTAAAAAGATCAAGTAAGGAACTTTACTTTATCCACTATAACATGTCTTAGTCAAGTAAATGCGTAATGATAAGGTATCGTGGACACGTATCCTAAGAACAAACTTGGTTACCTGTTGAGATTAAGAGACTCCATAACGCAAAAACAATACGAACTCATTTGTCATCTCCCGACAATGCTGCAAGAGACAGCATGTGAAGGATTGATGACAAATCGACAACCAACTTTAGACAAAAGATGTTCTTCTTCTCTGTGGGTCAGGGCGGTTTCAGCAGACACTATAAGACGAGTTCTTTGAAAGCTCCGGGTACTGGATTTTGGTGCAAAATGGTATCGCAATCGAGTTAGTTGCCACTTGTCATGCCAGAGAAATAATTTGAGTATTATATACGTAAATTGGGATGGTAAAAGTAAGACAGAATCATGAAGCAGACATAATGTATTGAAATCGAAAACCAGGATGTTTATTTCTTGCCTAAAAATGTACATGTGTAAAGGCCAAAATGACATGGAATCGAATAATGTTACGGTACTTAAATCTTTCCTCAATACCTTCTGCAAGTTCTAGCTATGAACATGTCATGATTAACATGTCATGATTCCATCACCTGACGTCATGTTTATATTATTATCTATTTGTTTCATATCCATCCGCTAAACCTAACCAATTAGCATATTCCAACGTACGTGCATCTATCGAAAACAGCTTTTTACTGTGTAAAAATAAAGTTGTATATTATCAAATCTTCTTAGATCTCAATTTTGTATAGATGATGACTATGATGATAAATACAGTGAATACAGACGAAGGTAAAATTGTGAGCAAGAAAGGATTTTTTAACAGTAACTCATACCTACTTATACATCGGTATGAATTAAGTAGGTATCATACTTCCACCAAAATACAAGTTCTTGAAAGTTACTGTTAGGTTGGACAAGTTGCTGACAGAAGAGCAAGAGTATAAGAAATGACCATTAATATCGTTTACTTAAATAACAGATACCACGATACATTTGACTTTGCAAACAACACAAAGTACAGAACAAATTCACACTAACATGGAAACAGCTTCTTCCCACAAAAACCCTAGTTAATGGGAAGAGAAAGACATGACACACAGCTACTCCTAACATGACTTGTTTGATAGGTTCTGAAAGGAAGAGAAATTCCAGTAAGTAAACCAGTGTTTCACTTCCTTGTCTATGGAATGGAACTTGGAAGGAATGTTTAAACTTTGATAATGGGTGGCTATGGAGGTGTTGCCTAGAGAGATGAAAAAACTATTGAAATGGTAATCATGTAGCAGTAGCACCTCTCTTGCTTATGGCGTCTCCTCCGGTACTAAGTATAAACCTAATGAAGAAGCTATATATTATATGTCTGCTAAGAAATTTTCTTGTGCAGATTCAGACAATCGGTAGAGTTCTTTGGCAATTATTTGCGTGACTGAACAGTAAGCATTTCTTAGGTCATCGCACGAACAAGAGGGGATTGCGGAACTGGTGAGTGAGGAGACATCATATGCGGTGTTCGGATTCCCTCTTCGAATCTACCTGAAGTGAAACTAAGTCTTAGGTTCTTTCTCCATCGTTTGTTTGCTGGTTTGTCTTCTTCTTTTCGTTGAAGAGCAAATGCTTGTATTCTATGCAATGCAACTTCCACCGTTTCATCATCCATATTGGCGAAGCACACCCTGAACCAACCAGGTTCCTTGCAATGAAAGGAAGATCCTGGAGAGACATTGAGCTTCACGTCATTGATAATCACACGCCATAGCTTCATTTCCCCTTCAGGTGTTGGTTCGTTAAGAAGATGGCGTAAGTCCATCCAAATATAAAGACCTGCATTGCTCTTCAAGCAACTGATACCCACTTGTTGTAGTGCCTCCGTAATGATCTTGTGCCTTTTCCCCAACCTTGTGGAGCTCTCTGACAGAAAATTTTCAACGAACTCCTCGTCAGAAAGCATTGAAGCCAGTAGAAACTGAGTCTGCGAGGACACCAATCCAAAGCTTGACATTTTACGGGCACAGTGCACAACTTCATCATTGTATGAGTAAACAATTCCAACTCTGAAGCCTGGAAGACCCATGTCCTTGGACAAACTATAAACAATGTGAAAGAGATCCTTGTTACACTCCATCTCATCTATAACCTCAGCGATGCTCGTGAAACCAGGGGACCTGAAGATAGTTGCAGCATATATTTCGTCGCAGACAAAGTGAATGTTCCTCTCATTAGTGAAACTGGCAAGGCTCCTCAGAGACGCTTTGTCCG
The DNA here is from genome assembly GCA_027575705.1 of Erythroxylum echinodendron. Classification (NCBI taxonomy): domain Eukaryota; kingdom Viridiplantae; phylum Streptophyta; class Magnoliopsida; order Malpighiales; family Erythroxylaceae; genus Erythroxylum; species Erythroxylum echinodendron. The sequence goes on along the minus strand of JANZXR010000009.1, from coordinate 25,017,779 downwards.
AGATAGTGCCCAGTGGGTTTGACGGGTTTGTCAGGATTAAACCTTTGACATTGATTCCAGATTCCAGGGCTTTGTCGTATGCTGCTTCTAATGCTTCCCTTGTAACCTGGAAATCGTTAGAACTGTCGCACTCAACTGGAATAATCTGAACTCCAGTACGCCACCTCAGGTCTCGATCAAATCTGATTAGAGAAAGAGCACTCATTAGCCAAAAAGATAAGTAATCAAGAGAAATTTATGGATATTTTCCTTACTCCACACATATTATTCCGGATTATACTGTGGTCCTGGAGTTGAAGACAAAGAAGATAGCATTAACAAAGAAAACTCAAACAAGCAAATGAGGAATCACCCTCATGGATTGGAAAAACTTGGGTTTGAGATTGAAACTTTTTAAAGCATCCAGCTGTCTACCACAATTTTCTTGACACCTTTCAGAGAGGAACTCTGGTTGGAAAATCTAGTGGCATGGTTCATTAATGGGATGCTTGGAATTTAATAAACGTCGTTGGCCAACCTTAACTTGTGTCTTTGACTTCAGTCGTTGACCCAAATAACTGGAACGATGGCTTTTATAAAAAATTTCGTTGACCCCAGTTTGTCTAAGAAACACAAAACTTTCGTCTTGACCAAAAATGTCTTATGCAATTTCGACCCCGCTTTTTTTGTTATCCTCATGACTAAACTAGCTTTCACACTCGCTCAATTGAAACTAGCTTTGATTGCTCCATGTAACTTGTGAAAATAAGAGTTAAAATGGCATCTATATACCAGGTTTTGGAAGAAGAAGAAGGAGGAGGAGGAGGAGGGGTCCTTACGCTGGATAGTAAGGAGAAGGAGCAAGGAAAGCATCTCCAGGATCAGCCAAGCAAAACATGATCGACTCATTTGCTCCTGTAGCTCCACCACCCATCACTACTCGTTCTGGATCAAATGTTACCTTTCCGTTTCTGACTCTTCCCATAAACTTGGCAATCGCCTGAATCGCATGAACACGTATGAATTATTTTCTTAAAGATGCTAAATAAATAAACCAAGTAATAGCCAGGCATTTGTAGATACCTGTCTGAACTCTGGCAAGCCATGATAATCCTGGAAGTTGGCAATATCCTTGAATCCACTTACTCCTTCAAGAGTGCAGATAGATGCAGATGGGTTTCTCTTGATCCAATCTTCAATCACATCGAAACAGAGCTGCATGCAGATACATAAACATGGTTTTAAAAAAGAACATAAACTAACATGATAACACACATGGAAACAGAGATGCATGCAGATACATAAACATGGTTTTAAAAAAAGAACATAAACTAACATAATAACAATATAGGAAAAACTTCCAAATATCTCTGAAACAAACCTGGTTCTCTGCGAGACCCATCTGAATAACTC
>JANZXR010000009.1:24996580-25007428 GCA_027575705.1 Erythroxylum echinodendron | reverse complement strand
AAATTTAGAAGGAGAATATCGTCTGTGCTGATGTTAGAACACAGAGGCAAAGATGAATAAAGAGTAGAAGTATCGTCTGTGCTGACGTCAGAACACAGAGGCAAGGAAGAATAAAGAGTAGAAGTATGGTTAGTGCTGACGTCAAAACACAGAGGCAAGGAGGAATAAAGAGTAGAAGTATTGTCTGTGCTGACGTCAGAACACAGAGGCAAGGAGGAATAAAGAGTAGAACTATCGTCTGTGCTGACGTCAGAACACAGAGGCAAGGATGAATAGAGAGGAGAAGTATCGTCTGTGATGACGTCAGAATACAGAGGACACGTCATCACTCAGAGGATAGACTACAGACAATAAGTGGTCAACACATAAGATAAAAGTCAACTACAGATGATAGAATACAGAGGATAGATCACAGGCCAAGGATTATAAGGAGTTAAGAAGTTATATTAGTTGAAGAATATTGTCTGTGTTACTGTACACAGATTCGTTCTATGTTACTGTTCACGGACTTCGTCTGTATTACTGTTCACGGTTTATCTTTTGCCCTATTTTCGACCCTTGAGAAGATACAATTGGTCTTTGAGGTCTTCATGGAAGTTGTATCTCTTAAAGTCCTCTTTCAAACTATCCAAAGAAACCTTAAATTGGATGTCTATAGAAAAAGTTATGCTAATAGCCCCGAAGCAGGTATATGTGTAAAATTGGGGACTCACCAACGCTCTTCCATGATGTAGAGGTGTTCTCTATTGGAAATAGCTCATGTATCATGATTTTCTGCATAAGAGTTGGACTTCGGAAACGGAGTCCAACAAAATGCCTACATAAGGAAGACCCACTGGTTTTGCGAGAATAGATCAAACTCTTAAATTACATCAACAATATCAATACTCTTAAAAGTTATATTCTTATCAAATCTCTTATGCTTTAGAAATAGAAATTTCTTTGTGAGAGTTATCATTGAATTTGAAGCTTATTCAACTAAACTACATTTTCATCTATTGAAAGCTTATAGAGGCTAGCTAAATATTACTAATTTGGAATGTTGGAGAACCTTGAAAAATATGTACTCGTAAACTAGAAGAGGCTCATCAAATTACTACTTGGAATTTTAGAGAAACACTCAAGTTGGATACTTAGGGACTGGACATAGGCTTAGGTTATAAGCCGAATCAGTATAAATTGACTGTGTCATTCCTCTCTCTTGCGTGCATTTGCTTTATCAAAACCTTCATAAAATGGACTAAGGATGAAATAAAATTAAAGAATTTGAAATGAGATTGTCCATAGCTATCGAATAATTTGCAATTTAATTAAAAATGTTGTTAAATAAAAACTAATTGATTTATTTTTATTTATAATAACTTATTAATTTATGAAATTGACTGATTAATTAAGAAGTTGATTAGTTTTTAACAATAAAAGTTATTATTAAACTAAATCAAACCGGAAAATTGAAAAGATGAACTGAAAAATTGCACGGTTCAATATTTTTACGATTGATTCGATTGAACCAGTTGGATTTTGTAATTATTGAATATAAGTCTTTTTTCCAATAATTTTGATAAAATAAAATAAATTTTCGTAAAAGGATATATCCAGAATATGTTTTTTTGATATAATTTTCTTAAAGTCTTAACTCCATTACTTAATTTTAACTAATCCAATCACTCATCAATTACTTAATTTATGCATGTAAAATTTTATTTAATCTACGTTTAAGAAATGAACAATTATATCATCTTTTTGTCATAAATAAATTTGACCACTCAACTAATTAATCAATGCAGATTAATCAGTGGGCTTGCTTGGACATTACTTAAAGTATTGCATGACTTTCTCCAGATGTTTTACCAACCAACCCAATTGAGTCCTATCAAAATTAGAATTATATAAGAATTAGGCTTCGACTAAAATCTAAGCATGCTTATTGTATTCCAATAATCTCTATTGAGATTTGAGACACTCGCGAGAGCCTTCGTAAGATGATGTTAGTAATGCTATACTAGAGGCATTCAGGTATTGACGATTGAGTGGTATCTATTCCTCGTTAGCAAGTTGCCTTTTACAAGTTAATAGAAAATTAAAAACTATAGTATTGAAAAATAATATTAGGTATAAGTGATGGAGGTAAATATATATAATAGCTTTTCCCGTTTTGATTGTCTTACTTTAAAAAATATCACTTATATTTTTATGATATTATTTAATTATCGAATAAATATCTTCATTATAATTTATTAAATTTTTTTATTATTTAAAATAATAATATTAATATTTTTGAATTATAATACAATATTATTATTAGAGATATAAATAATCCACAAAAAATAACAGAAAGAGTTGTGAGAAATCTGAAGAAATTTAATTTAATTAACCACAAATATAATTCGCATTTTCTTCCCTTTATAAAAAATTGGTTAAATTAATTTATTTAAATTTTTATGGTTGAACTGGTCTAACTAGCTGAGTTTTTCAATTATTGTTTGAAATTATTATTATTTAACGAAATAGAAAAGAAAAAGATGGAGCAATTTTTGAGCTTTCAGGTTACTATGGTAGGATTTGGATCTGCGGTGCGGTAGAAATAAGTACTTATCCATTACAGTTTTCAAACGCAGTCACATGTTTGGATCTGCGAGCAAACAACCGAAGGTTGGAGAAAAGTACGGTGCTACTGCAGAAATCGATAAGCAGAAAGAGGATTGCGGTAGAAAAGTGCTTCTACGGTAAAAATTTTACTTTTCGTTAATAACCTTCTGAAAATTATTATTTTCTATTATACCCTCAACTAATAGAAAGCAAGTCTAACGTATCGTTTTTTTCTTATTTATAATTTGCATTTATATGATTAATAATATATTTTTATGAAATATTTTATTTATTTTATTTACTAAATTTATTTTATTTATATTTTTCTTGTTTTATTATTTATGTATTATTTATTTTACTAAATAATATTATATTATTTATAATTTTAAATTTACATGATCGATAATATCATCATCACTGACGGAGTTATTTTATATATATATATATCAAAACTTTTGATAACTAAACAAGACTCTCTCTTGAAGTGTGTCGTGCCTATGAAAAGATTTCAATCTATGAAAAGTCGCTGAGGATCATTGTAATTTTAATTATTTTATATTCTTAATAAAATTTTATTTTTTTATTTAAGTTTCGATTAATTTAAATTTTGTTTGTTAATTTCAAAGGAGATTGAATTGACCACGAATTAAAATTTTAGAATCAACAAGTATAATAAACCGTTTTTATCCGATTATGTTCAAGCATAAATGTAGGCTTCCCTTTTGATGATAATGACCATAGACGAAATGAGGCGAGCAAATTGAAGAACTTAACCTTGGAAGTTTGAAGTTTCCGAGTAAAAACTTGGACGTGTGTGAGGGATGCCAAAGTCCATAATTCGTGGGCCTTTTATTTAAACGCCTCAAACCTAACCCAAACCCTTTTCCACCATGCTTGTACTATTGTCAGAGAAAGTGACGAGACAATAAGAGTTAGGCGTAAAAAATATAAATTTTATTACAATTTAAAAATTATTAATCTTTAAAATTGTTGAAAAGTTCTTTTTAAAATTTTATTCTTTTCTTAAAATAACCCTATCGTAAATTTTGATTAAAAATAATAACGAAATATATATAATATTGATATTAAATATAATAATAATAACAATACTCAATAAAAGTCTCATAATTCCGCTGATATAAAAAATTTGGAAATATTTAATAATATTCAATTTTACCCTTAATTAGTAAGGTAGTTTTTACTAATAGACCCACAAACATATATATATATTAAAATAACAAAATCATAATAATAATAATAACAAATTAAATAAAATAAAAATAAAAAATAAATACATATAATAAATATAAACGAACAAATTTGATGTTGATTATATCAATAGAAACAAACTCTTAAACTTTAAACTAAATTAATTAAATTCAACTCTATCTAATAATTATGGATGACAACCAGCAGTTCATAGACCTAGATTCAAGTATTTTTAATAGGCCAACTTATAGATCAGGTTCAGACTTAAGTCGGCTCGAGATCTAACTATTTTAAGTAAAACGACATCTTTGTACTTAGAAGAGTTGGGTCTTGGGCACTCTTGGGTCTGAGTAATCAAACCCGAATGCAATTAAAAAAGACATTATTTTACAATTTTAATTTTAAAAAAATTAGCATGGCTGACCCATGATTCGATCCATTATCATCCCTACCAATAATTATAATTATCTTAAATTATTAATTTAAATCAATTTCAATTAGTTTAGATTGGATTTAATAGTTGAGTTAAATTATCACATTAATAATATTAAATTGGTTCATATTTATTGTTTATATTATGTGTGTTTTATTTTTATTTTTTTGGTTCATGGACCTAGATTCAAGTGTTTTCAATGGGCCAACTTATAGGTTAGGTTCACACCTAAGTCGGCTCGAGGTCTAACTATTCTAAGTAAAACGACGTTTTTGTACTTAGAAGAGTTAGGTCTTGGGCACTCTCGAGTCTGGGCAATCAAACCCGGAAGCAATTAAAAAAGACGTTATTTTACAATTATAATTTTAAAAAATTTACATGGCTGACCCATGAATCAACCCATTGTCATCCCTATTAATAGTTATTATAATTATCTTAAATTATTAATTTAAATCAATTTCAATTAGTTTAGATTGGATTTAATAGTTGAGTTAAATTATCACATTAATAATATTAAATTGGTTCATATTTATTGTTCATATTATGTGTGTTTTATTGTTATTTTTTAACTAAGAAAGTAAATTTTAAAAAATTAAAAACTAAAAACTAAAAACTTAATTCTATCACCTTAATAATTCTTATTAATAAAAAATTGACCTTTTTTATCGATAAATTTAGATTAATATGGATTGCTAATATTTAGGGATGACAATGACCCGATCTAGCATAGACCAAACATGGCTTGAGACTGCTAGCCTAAGCCCAAATCAGCCTGGTCTGAATTATTTGTTAAATTACAAATGTAAATAAAAAAATCATTTGTAACAGCCTGGATCACCTCGCTCACAAATATCTCTCACGGGTTTGCTTTTTCTACCCTTGGAAAAACACGTCTATAAGGGAGTGGTTTCCATAGCCCATGTAAGGCCTACGTAGTTCCCCCTTAGGGTTAGAGTTTAGGATTTTAGGGTTTAGGGTCTAGGTTTTAGGGTTTAGGGTTTAAGGTTTTAGGATTTAGGGTTTAGGGTTTAGGGTTTAGGGTTTTATGGTTTAGGGTTTATGGTTTTATGGTTTAGGGTTTAGGGTTAGGGTTTTAGGGTTTAGGATTTAGGGTTTAGGGTTTAGGGTAGGGAGGGAGGAGGAGCGTTTTCTTGAAAAAAAAAATCTCTCAACTTTCTACAATCAACATGACCCAAAAATCGAGGAAACGATCTCCAGCAACCGCCAGCCACCAGCAGTCGCCGACAAACCACCGGACAGCCACCGCACCAGCCATAGCTAGTTCACTGCCGGCAACCACAGCAATCGTCGGAATTTCAGTCGAACATCTCCTTCCACCACAAACCACACCAATCAACTCGCCATCTCCCGATCTACACAACCCTCCACTTGCTTTACCGATTGGAACAACCCACAACCTACAAAACCTGAATGAAAAACCACCCACCATTGTCTCCAAACCAACCACCCCCAAATCGACCATAGCCACCGCAACAAACCCCACCACCACCGCACCCAACCTGCAACAAACAACAATACCCAAACCATACTAATTATAATGTTTCAATAAATTATTTCAAAATCCAACAACTTTATAATAAAGTAACTAGAGATATAAACTTTATTCAATTTTATATTATTATCCAAACTTGTATTAGAATATTTATAGTTTTATTAAGTGCATGTGGCAAATTTTGTTTTGATATGATTTTGTGTGTTCTTGACTTAATTCATATTTTTCCCTATTTTTGTCATAATGCATGTTTATACTTTGCATAATTTTTAATTTCTGAAGTTTACAATTTTTTTCCTTCTTAAGTTTTGAACATCCAGCACAAGCGGAGGTGTTCTAAGTACAGTGAGGGATGTTGCAAATATAATTGCCAAAAATCTAGTCCAACAACTCTAAGGCTTTCGGTAAGTATAGCTATTGTATTTTAGTACAAGGAGACCTTTTACTTGTTTATTGTAATTATTTATTGCCATAGATTTTTTGCAGAAAACGACTCCGGTAATGATGAGAATGGATTGATTTGATAGTTTTGGTAGAGATGGAATGAAGGTAACAATTTTTTCTCTTGCTTGTTAAAGAAAATTAGTTTCATAGATAATCGCATTCCTTAACACGTGCACTTAATGTCGAGCTTTATTTTTAAGTTTAGAGTTTTTTAGTATTAGTTTTAAGGTTTAGGTTTTAAAGTTTAGGGCATCGGGTTTAAACATTAGTATTTAGGATTTATTGTTTAGGATTAAAGTTTAAGGTTTAAAACAGGTTATAGGTGATAGATATTAGGATTTAGGATTTAGGTTAACGCATGCGTTTAGTGTTGGGTTTTATTTTTTAGTTTACAATTTATGGTTTAGAGTTTTGTAGTTTAGGTTTTAGGGTTTAGTTTTTATAGTTTAAGGCCTTGGGTTTAGATATTAAGATTTAGTATTTAGTGTTTAGGATTAAAGCTTAAGGTTTAAGTTATAGGATATAGGTGATAGGTATTAGGATTTAAGATTTAGGATTAAGGATCAAAGTTTAGGTATTAGGGTTTAGAGTTTTGGTCTTACCATATGGGATATAGGATATAGGATATATGATTTATGATTTAGTATTTAAATTTAAAGTTTAGGAGTAAGGTGTTTTGTACCTTTTGTTTCTGTATGTTGTAAATATTATTTTGATATGATTATGTGTATTCATGACTTATTCATAATTTTTCCTATTTCTGTCATAATGCATGCTTATACTTAGTATAATCTTTAATTTTTGAAGTTCATAAACATTTGTTTCCTTTTTATTTGTCAACATCGAGCACAAGTGGAGGTGTTCTTTGTACAGTCAGAGGTATTTCAAGCTCAATTGCCAGAAATCTTGTCCAACAACTCCAAGGCTTTGAGTGAGTGTAACTATTGTCTTTTACTATAGAGAACCTTTACTTGTATAATGTAATTTTTTCTTGATACAGTTTTTTGCAGAAAATGACTCCAGTGATGATGGGAATAGATTGATTTGATGGTTTTAATTGAGGTGAGTTGAAGGTAACCATTATTTCTCTTGCTTGTTGAAGAAAAATTGATTGTCAAATAATTTCATTCCTTAATGCATGCACTTAGTGTCAGGTTTTATTTTTAAGTTTAGGGTTTAACAGTATAGTATTTAAGGTTTAGGTTTTATAGCTTAAGTCTTAGGTTTTAGATATTAGAATTTAGGATTAAAGTCTAAGGTTTAAGTTATAGCTTATAGGTATCTAGGTATTAGGATTTAGAATTAGGGTTCAAGGTTCAAGGTTCAAGGTTTTGGTTTCAAGTTTAGGTTTTAGGATATATGATTTAATATTTAGTACTTAAGTTTAAGATTTAAGATATAGGTGTTTTGTTAAGTGCATGTTGCAAATTTTATTTTGATTTGATTTTGTGTATTCTTGACTTAATTCATATTTTTCCCTATTTTTGTCATAATGCATGCTTATACTTTTTATAATGTTTAATTTATGAAGTTTATATTTTTTTTCTTTCTTTATTTTTGAACATCGAGCACAAGCGGAGGTGTTCTAAGCACGGTGAGAGATGTTGCAAGCATAGTTGCCAAAAATCTAATCCAACAACTCTAAGACTTTAGGTAAGTATAACTATTGTATTTTAGTACAAGGAGACCTTTTACTTGTATGTTGTAATTATTTATTGCCATAGATTTTTTGCAGAAAACGACTGGTGATGATGGGAATGGATTGATTTGATGGTTTTGGTAGAGATGAGATGAAGGTAACAATTTTTTCTCTTGCTTGTTAAAGAAAAATTGTTTTGTAGATATTCGCATTCCTTAACACATGCACTTAGTGTCGGGCTTTTTTTTTTAAGTTCAAAGTTTTTTAGTATTAGTTTTAAGGTTTAGGTTTTAATGTTTAGGGCAAAAGGTTTAAATCTTAGGATTTATGATTTATTGTTTAGGATTAAAGTTTAAGGTTTAAATTATAAGTTATAGGTTATAGGTGATAGGTATTAGGATTTAGGATTTAGTTTAACGCATGCGTTTAGTGTTGGGTTTTATTTTTTTAGTTTAAGCTTTATGGTTTAGAGTTTATAGTTTAGGTTTTAAGGTTTAGTTTATAGTTTAAGGCTAGGGTTTAGATATTAAGATTTAGGATTTAGTGTTTAGGATTAAAGCTTAAGATTTAAGTTATAGGTTATAAGTTATAGGATATAGGTGATAGGTATTAGGATTAGGATTTCGGATTAAGGGTCAAAGTTTAGGTTTTAGGGTTTAGAGTTTTGGTATTAGCATATGGGATATAGGATATAGGATTTATGATTTAGTATTTAAATTTAAGGTTTATGAGTAAGGTGTTTTCTATCTTTTTTTCTGTATGTTGCAAATATTATTTTGATATGATTATGTGTATTCATGACTTATTCATAATTTTTCCTATTTTTGTCATAATACATGCTTATACTTGGTATAATCTTTAATTTTTGAAGTTCATAAACATTTGTTTCCTTCTTATTTGTCAATATCGAGCACAAGTGGAGGCGTTCTTTGTACAGTCAGAGGTGTTTTACTGCAGAGACCCTTTACTTGTGTATTGTAATTTTTTCTTGATACATTTTTTTGTTGAAAATAACTCCAGTGATGATGAGAATGGATTGATTTGGTGGTTTTAATTGAGGTGAGTTGAAGGTAACCACTATTTGTCTTGCTTGTTGAAGCAAAATTAATTCTCAAATAATTGCATTCCTTAACACATGCACTTAGTGTCGGGTTTTATTTTTAAGCTTAGGGTTTAACAGTATAGGTTTTAAGGTTTAGGTTTTACAGCTTAAGTCTTAAGGTTTAGATATTATAATTTAGGATTAGTTTTTAGTATTAAAGTTTAAGGTTTAAGTTATAGCTTATAGGTCCTAGGTATTAGGATTTAGGATTTAGGATCAATGTTCAAGTTTTCAGGTTTTGGTTTTAGATTTAGAGTTTAGGTTTTTGGTTTTAGGTTATATGATTTAATATTTAGTATATAAGTTTAAGTTTAAGATATAGGTGTTTTGTTAAGTGCATGTTGCAAATTTTATTTTGATATGATTTTTTGTATTCTTGACTTAATTCATATTTTTCCGATTTTTGTTATAATCCATGCTTACACTTTGTATAATTTTTAATTTCTGAAGTTTATAATTTTTTCCTTCTTCAGTTTTGAACATTGAGCACAAGCGGAGGTGTTCTACGCACAGTAAGAGATGTTGCAAGCATAATTGCCAAAAATCTAATCCAACAACTCTAAGGCTTTAGGTAAGTATAACTATTGTATTTTAGTACAAGGAGACCTTTTACTTGTATGTTGTAATTATTTATTGCCATAGTTTTTTTTTTTTTGCGAAAAACACTCCAGTGATGATGGAAATGGATTGATTTGATGGTTTTGGTAGAGATGGGATGAAGGTAACAATTTTTTCTCTTGCTTGTTAAAGAAAAATTGTTTCATAGCTAATCGCATTCCTTAACACATGCACTTAGTGTAGGGCTTTATTTTTAAGTTTAGAGTTTTTTAGTATTAGTTTTAGGTTTAGGTTTTAAAGTTTAGGGCATAGGATTTAAATATTAGGATTTAGAATTTATTTTTTAGCATTAAAGTTTAAGGTTTAAATTATAGGTTATAAGTTATAGGTTATAAGTTATAGGTGATAGGTATTAGTATTTAGGATTTAGGTTAACGCATGCATTTAGTGTCGGGTGTTATTTTTAGTTTACGATTTATGGTTTAGAGTTTTATAGTTTAGGTTTTAAGGTTTAGGTGTTAGAGTTTAAGGCTTCGGGTTTAGGTATTAAGATTTAGGATTTAGTGTTTAGAATTAAAGCTTAAGGTTTAAGTTATAGGTTATATGTTATAGGATATAGGTGATAGATATTAGGATTTAGGATTTAAGATTAAGGGTCAAAGTTTCAGTTTTAAGGTTTAGAGTTTAGGTATTAGCATATGGGATATAGGATATAGGATATAGGAGATATGATATATGATTTAGTATTTAAATTTAAGGTTTAGAATTAAGGTGTTTTGTACCTTTTTTTCTGTATGTTGCAAATATTATTTTGATATGATTATGTGTATTAATGACTTATTCATAATTTTTCCTATTTTTGTCATAATGCATGCTTATACTTGGTATAATCTTTAATTTTTGAAGTTCATAAATATTTGTTTCCTTCTTATTTTTCAACATCGAGCACAAGTGGAGGTGTTCTTTGTACAGTCGAAGGTGTTGCAAGCTCAATTTTCAAAAATCTTATCCAATAACTCCAAGGCTTTGAGTGAGTGTAACTATTGTCTTTTACTACAGAGAACCTTTGCTTGTATATTTTAATTATTTATTGATACAATTTTTTTTTTGCAGAAAACAACTCCAATGATGATGGGAATGAGTTGATTTGATGGTTTTGATTGAGGTGGGACGAAGGCAACGATTGTTTATCTTGCTTGTTGAAGAAAAATTGATTCTCAGATAATTGTATTCCTTGATGCTTGCTCTTTGTGTTGGGTTTTATTTTTAAGTTTAGAGTTTTCAAGTATAGGTTTTAAGGTTTAGGTTTTATATGTTAAGGCTTAGGGTTTAGATATTAGAATTTAAGATTTAGTGTTTAG
>JANZXR010000009.1:24985862-24996480 GCA_027575705.1 Erythroxylum echinodendron | reverse complement strand
ATTATAATTATCTTAAATTATTAATTTAAATCAATTTCAATTAGTTTAGATTGGATTTAATAGTTGAGTTAAATTATAACATTAATAATATTAAATTGGTTCATATTTATTGTTCATATTATGTGTGTTTTATTATTATTTTTTAACTAAGAAAGTAAATTTTAAAAAATTAAAAACTTAAAATTTTATTAAATTTTTAAAGATTGATTTTTTAAAAAGATTTTTGAAAATATAAGATAGTTGAATGTCTTTTGCCTAAGAGTTGTAGCACTAGGCTTACCATGTCTATGTTTGAATATGCGATGCGGTGGAGATAAGTACTTATCTACTGCAATTTTTAAACACAGTCACACGTTTGAATCTGCGGGCGAACAACCGAAGGTTGGAGGAAAGTGTGATGCTACCGTAAAAATCGATATATAAAAAGAGAGTTGCGGTAAGAAAGTACATCTGCGGTAGAAATTATACTTTCCATTAATAACCTTCTCATAATTATTATTTTCTATTATACCCTCAACTAATAGAAAATAAGTACAACATATCGTTTTAATTTAATTTAATAATTTAATATTTATATTTTGAATTTATATGACTAATAATATATTTTTATGAAATATTTAATTTCTAAATTTATTTTATTTATAATTTAGATTTATATGATTAATAATATATTTTATGAAATATTTTATTTTCTAAATTTATTTTATTTATATTTTCTTATTTTAATTTAATATTGTATTATTATAGTTTTAACTTTATATGGCTAATAATATATTTTTATGAAATATTTAATTTACTAAATTTATTTTATTTATATTTTTCTTATTTTAATATAATATTTTATTGTTTATAATTTTTAAATTTATATGACTAATAATATTTTTTTAATTATTTATATAACAATTAATAGTTTGTTAAATCAATTGACTTTTTTTAGTCATTTTATATTTTTTTAGCAACAGCAACTATACTTATCAAATATCTATTTTCACGTTTTAAAAATTACTAAAAGAACAATTCCAACCACATAATTACTTATTAAAAATAAGTAAGCGTCAGTTCAAAAAGTCGATCTCAGCAAGATATTAATCTGTCACGGATTCTAACCAAGCTTAAGTGTCGTCGCTTCACGTGTTCAAGAGCTCGTACAGTTAAGTTCCAACTCCTTCAATTCTTTTAAGGTGGTTTCTAATCACCAAGACAAAACATTATCACTTTCGAATCTTTTAATGTTGATTCTTCAAGACCTTTCGATTATGCTCCCTTTTCATGAACAAGGACCAAACAAGCACCATGAATATCCCAAAACTGAGGACTCAGCTCGGCTCCATACACTTTTTCAACATCCATGGGCTGTTATTATATTAGCTCCATAAGATTGACTCTGCACAGAACATGTATGCAAGTTTTGCTTTTCAGTGTTCAAGTGTCACTTAATGTCTCGGAAATTTCAAATTCAAATATGACAGTATTCGGACTGCGCAATCAATTCATGGTAATGCATAAGCAGCCACATGACTGCCCAATCAATTCACGGTAAAAGAAAGAAATTCTAGAATGGTGCCGGGAACTGGAAAAGTATTCAATGTGAGTAACAATATAAACATGTTCCTAGGATTGGAAAATCGGCCCATTCAACTTACATTGATGGGAGTTTAGATCAAATTTAAAATAAAAAAAGTCCAAACAATTTGATACGAACAGTTTAAACCGATTTGAATTAGTTCAGATAAAACGTTTAACATTCAACTCAAGTTCAAACTTTATCGAGTTTTGGACAATTCAAAATCTGATTGAGTTCAAAGTTAATCTTATTTTAATAACATGATATTATTTTATTACGCATATAAAAAGTCGAGTTTTTGATGTGAAATTTGGATTTTAAATCAAGATCGAGTTTTGAAACTTAAGTTTAGGCTTAGCTCAAAGTTTGAAATAAGATTTAAACTTGAACTTAACTTAAAATTTTTTAAAAAATTAAATTTATTTAAATTTAATACTTAAAAATTAAAAAAGATTAATTCTCTCCCTCTCTAGAATTTCCATTTGCAAAAGCTTTCTAAATGTACAAAATTTTAAAAGTGGGAAACTTTTGTTATTAGAAGTACTTGGGTCCGCCCACGTGGAAGATACCACGTACATTTCATGTGACATTTTGTGGACTGGATCTATTCCAATTTATTTCTTGGGTTGGACTTTACTGCTACTGGGCCCAAAGGCTTTATAGCTCAGTTTGGAACCCTAATTAAACAAAGGATTTGTTTGCATATTCAATAATTTTAAGTAATGATCATATATTTTTTATATTGGAGTAACTTACACGCATTATCTCTACGTAATAATTACGAATTATAATGCTTCAATAAATTATTTCAAAACCCAACAACTTTATAATAAAGTAACTAGAGATATAAACTTGATTCAATTTTATATTATTAGTCCAACTTGTATTAAAATAATTATAGTTTTATTTTTAATAAAAATAGTCCGACATTAAGTTTTTCTGTAAATGTGAATAATGTAATGAGTTGTCTCATAATAGTATTTTTGTTATGTAGCTACTACAATTCTATCACCTTAATAATTCTTATTAATAAAAAATTGACCTTTTTTATCGATAAATTTAAATTAATATGGATTGCTAATATTTAGGGATGACAATGACCCGATCCAACACAGACTAAATCTGGCCTGGTCTGAATTATTTGTTAGATTACAAATGTCAAAATAAACCATTTGTAATAGCCTGGATCACCCCGCTTACAAATATCCCTCATGGGTTTGCTCTTTCTACCCTTGGAAAAATATGTCTATGAGGGAGTGGTTTCCATAGCCCATATAAAAGGCCTGCGTAGTTCCCCCTTAGGGTTAGGGTTTAGGGTTTAGGGTTTAGGATTTAGGGTTTAGGGCTTAGGTTTTAAGATTTGGGGTTTAGGATTTTAGGGTTTAGGATTTTAGGGTTTAGGGTTTAGGGTTAGGGTTTTAGGATTTAGGGTTTACGGTTTAGGATTTAGGGTAGGAATGGAGGAGGAGCGTTTCCTTGAAAAAAATTTTCTCTCAACTTTCTACGGTCAACATGACCCGAATATCGAGGAAACGATCTCTAGCAACCGCCAACCGCCAACCGCCAGCGGTCGATGGCAAACCACCGGACAGTCGCCGCGCCAGCTACCGCCTGTTCACCGCTGGCAACCATAGCAATCGTCGGAATTTCAGTCGAACATCTCCTTCCATCACAAACCGCACCAATCAACTCTCCATCTCCCAATCTACACAGCCCTCCACTTGCGTTACCGTTTGGAACAACCCACAACCTACAAAACTTGAATGAAAAACCACCCATCGCTGTCCCCAAACCAACCACCACCAAACCGACCACAAACAAACCCCACCACCACCGCATCCAACCTGTAACAATACCCAAGCCATACGAATTATGATGTTTTAATAAAATATTTCAAAATCCAACAACTTTATAATAAAGTAAATAGAGATATAAACTTTATTCAATTTTATATTATTAGTTCAAACTTGTATTAAAATATTTATAGTTTTATTTTTAATAAAAATAGTTCGACATTAAGTTTTTCTGTAAATGTGAATAATGTAATGAGTTGCATCAGATTAGTATTTTTTTTACGTAACTACTACAATTCTATCACCTTAATAATTCTTATTAATAAAAAAAATTGGCCTTTTTTATCGATAAATTTAGATTAATATGGATTGCTAATATTTAGGGATGACAATGACCCGATCCAGCATAGACCAAACCTGGCCTGAGACTGTTGGCCTAAACCCAAATCAGCCTGGTCTGAATTATTTGTTAAATTACAAATGTCAAAATAAACTATTTGTAACAGCCTGGATCACCCCGCTCGCAAATATCCCCTACAGGTTTGCTTTTTCCACCCTTGGAAAAACACGTCTATGAGGGAGTGGTTTCCATAGTCCATATAAGGCCTACTTAGGATTTAGGGTTTAGGTTTTAGGGTTTAGGGTTTAGGGTTAGGGTTTTAGGGTTTAGGGTTTAGGGCTTAGGGTAGGGAGGGAGGAGGAGCGTTTTCTTGAAAAAAATTTTCTCTCAACTTTCTACAGTCAACATGACCTGAAAATCGAGGAAATGATCTCCGACAACCGCCAACCTCCAGCAGTGGCTGGGAAACCACCGGACAGTCGCCGAGCCAACCGCAGTTCATCTCCGACAACCACAACAATCTTCAGAATTTCAGTCAAACATCTCCTTCCACCACAAACCATACCAATCAACTCGCCATCTCCTGATCTACAGAACCCTCCACTTGCTTTACTGATTGGAACAACCCACAACCTACAAAACTTGAATGAAAAACCACCCACCCCTGTCCCCAAACCAACCACCCCCAAACCAACCACAGCCACCGCAACAAACCCCACCACCACCGCACCTAACCTGCAACAAACAACAATACCCAAACCATATGAATTATAATGTTTCAATAAATTATTTCAAAATCCAATAACTTTATAATAAAGTAACTAGAGATATAAACTTTATTCAATTTTATATTATTAGTCCAAACTTGTATTAAAATATTTATAGTTTTATTAAGTGCATGTGGCAAATTTTATTTTGATATGATTTTATGTATTCTTGGCTTAATTCATATTTTTTTCCTATTTTTGTCATAATGCATGCTTATACTTTGTATAATTTTTAATTTTTGAAGTTTATAATTTTTTTTCCTTCTTAAGTTTTGAACATCGAGCACAAGCGGAGGTGTTTTAAGTATAGTGAGAGATGTTGCAAGTATAATTGCCAAAAATCTAGTCCAACAACTCTAAGGCTTTCGGTAAGTATAACTATTGTATTTTAGTACAAGGAGACCTTTTACTTATATATTGTAATTATTTATTGCCATAGATTTTTTTGCAGAAAACGACTCTGGTGATGATGGGAATTGATTGATTTGATGGTTTTGATAGAGATGGGATGAAGGTAACAATTTTTTCTCTTGGTTGTTAAAGAAAAATTGTTTCATAGATAATCGCATTCCTTATCACATGCACTCAGTGCCGGGCTTTATTTTTAAGTTTAGAGTTTAAGGTTTAGAGTTTTTTAGTATTAGTTTTAAGGTTTAGGTTTTAAAGTTTAGGGCATCGGGTTTAAACATTAGGATTTAGGATTTATTGTTTAAGATTAAAGTTTAAGGTTTAAATTATAGGTTACAGGTGATAGGTATTAGGATTTAGGATTTAGGTTAACGCATGCGTTTAGTGTTGGGTTTTATTTTTTAATTTACGATTTATGGTTTAGAGTTTTATAGTTTAGGATTTAAGGTTTAGTTTTTATAGTTTAAGGCCTTGGGTTTAGATATTAGGATTTAGGATTAATGCTTAAGGTTTAAGTTATAGGTTATAAGTTATAGGATATAGGTGGTAGGTATTAGGTTTTAGGATTAAGGGTCAAAGTTTCGGTATTAGGGTTTAGGTCTTAGCATGTGGGATATAGGATATAGGATATATGATTTATGATTTATGATTTAGTATTTAAATTTAAAGTTTAGGAGTAAGGCGTTTTGTACCTTTTTTTTTCTGTATGTTGCAAATATTACTTTGATATGATGTAATATTTTCTTGATACAACTTTTTGCGAAAAATGACTCCAGTGATGATGGGAATGGATTGATTTGATGGTTTTAATTGAGGTGAGTTGAAGGTAACCATTATTTGTCTTGCTTGTTGAAGAAAAACTAATTGTCAAATAATTGCATGCACTTAGTGTCGGGTTTTATTTTTAAGTTTAGGGTTTAACAGTATAGAATTTAGGGTTTAGGTTTTATAGCTTAAGTCTTAGGGTTTAGATATTAGAATTTAGGATTAAAGTCTCAGGTTTAAGTTATAGCTTATAGGTTTCTAGGTATTAGGATTTAGGATTTAGGATTAGGGTTCAAGGTTCAAGGTTTTAGTTTCAGGTTTAGGTTTTAGGATATATGATTTAATATTTAGTACTTAAGTTTAAGATTTAAGATATAGGTGTTTTGCTAAGTGCATGTTGCAAATTTTATTTTGTATATTCTTGATTTAATTAATATTTTTTCCTACCTTTGTCATAATGCATGCTTATACTTTGTATAATTTTTAATTTATGAAGTTTATATTTTTTTTTCTTTCTTTATTTTTGAACATCGAGCACAAGCTGAGGTGTTCTAAGCATGATGAGAGATGTTGCAAGCATAATTGCCAAAAATCTAATCCAACAACTCTAAGGCTTTCGGTGAGTATAACTATTGTATTTTAGTACAAGGAGACCTTTTACTTGTATGTTGTAATTATTTATTGCCATAGATGTTTTGCAGAAAACGACTGATGATGATGGGAATGGATTGATTTGATGGTTTTGGTAGAGATAGGATAAAGGTAACAATTTTTTCTCTTGCTTGTTAAAGAAAAATTGTTTCGTAGATATTCGCATTCCTTAACACATGCACTTAGTGTCGGGCTTTATTTTTAAATTTAGAGTTTTATAGTATTAGTTTTAAGGTTTAGGTTTTAATGTTTAGGGCATAAGGTTTAAATATTAGGATTTAGGATTTATTGTTTCGGATTAAAGTTTAAGGTTTAAATTATAGGTTATAGGTTATAGGTGATTAGGATTTAGTTTAACGCATGCGTTTAGTGTTGGGTTTTATTTTTTAGTTTACGCTTTATGGTTTAGAGTTTATAGTTTAGGTTTTAAGGTTTAGTTTTTATAGTTTAAGGCCTAGGGTTTAGATATTAAGATTTAGGATTTAGTGTTTAGGATTAAAGCTTAAGGTTTAAGTTATAGGTTATAGGTTATAGGTTATAGGATAAAGGTGATAGGTATTAGGATTAAGGGTCAAAGTTTAGGTTTTAGGGTTTAGAGTTTAAGTATTAGCATATGGGATATAGGATATAGGATATAGGATTTAGGATTTAGTTTTTAAATTTAAGATTTAGGAGTAAGGTGTTTTGTATCTTTTTTTTTCTGTATGTTGTAAATATTATTTTGGTATGATTATGTGTATTCATGACTTATTTATAATTTTTTCTATTTCTGTCATAATACATGCTTATATTTGGTATAATCTTTAATTTTTGAAGTTCATAAACATTTGTTTCCTTCTTATTTGTCAACATCGAGCACAAATGGAAGTGTTCTTTGTACTGTCAGAGGTGTTGCAAGCTCAATTGCCAAAAATCTTATCCAACAACTCCAAGGCTTTGAATGAGTGTAACTATTGTCTTTTATTGCAGAGAACCTTTACTTGGATATTGTAATTTTTTCTTGATACATTTTTTTTTTGCAGAAAATGACTCAAGTGGTGATGGGAATGGATTGATTTGATGGTTTTAATTGAGGTGAGTTGAAGGTAACCACTATTTGTCTTGTTTGTTGAAGAAAAATTGATTCTCAAATAATTGCATTCCTTAACGCTTGCACTTAGTCTCGGGTTTAATTTTTAAGTTTAGGGTTTAACAGTATAGGTTTTAAGGTTTAGGTTTTATAGCTTAAGTCTTAGGGTTTAGATATTAGAATTTAGGATTAGTTTTTAGGATTAAAGTCTAAGGTTTAAGTTATAGCTTATAGGTCCTAGGTATTAGAATTTAAGATTTAGGATCAAGGTTCAAGGTTCCAAGTTTTGGTTTTAGATTTAGAGTTTAGATTTTTGGTTTTAGGTTATATGATTTAATATTTAGTATTTAAGTTTAAGTTTAAGATATAGGTGTTTTTTTAAGTGCATGTTGCAAATTTTATTTTGATATGATTTTTTGTATTCTTGACTTAATTCATATTTTTTCTATTTTTGTCATAATGCATGCTTATACTTTGCATAATTTTTAATTTCTGAAGTTTATAATTTTTTTCCTTCTTCATTTTTAAACATCGAGCACAAGCGGAGTTCTAAGTACAGTGAGAGATGTTGCAAGCATAATTTCCAAAACTCTAATCCAACAACTATTGTATTTTAGTGCAAGGAGACCTTTTACTTGTATGTTGTAATTATTTATTGCCATAGTGTTTTTTTTTTGTAGAAAACACTCCAGTGATGATAGAAATGGATTGGTTTGATGGTTTTGATATAGATGGGATGAAGGTAACAATTTTTTCTCTTGCTTGTTAAAAAAAAATTGTTTCGTAGATAATTGCATTCCTTAATACATGCGCTCAGTGTTGGGCTTTATTTTTAAGTTTAGAGGTTTTTAGTATTAGTTTTAAGGTTTAGGTTTTAAAGTTTAGAACATAGGGTTTAAATATTAGGATTTAGGATTTATTGTTTAGGATTGAAGTTTTAGATTTAAATTATAGGTTATAGGTTATAGGTGATAGGTATTAGGATTTAGGATTTAGGTTAACGCATGCGTTTAGTGTTGGGTTTTATTTTTTAGTTTACGATTTATGGTTTATAGTTTTATAGTTTAGGTTTTAAAGTTTAGTTTTTATACTTTAAGGCCTAGGGTTTAGATATTAAGATTTAGGATTTAGTGTTTAGGATTAAAGCTTAAGGTTTAAGTTATAGGTTATAAGTTATAGGATATAGGTGATAGGAATTAGCATTTAGGATTAAGGGTCAAAGTTTAGGTTTTAGGATTTAGAGTTTAGGTATTAACATATGGGATATGGGATATGGGATATGGGATATGGGATATGGGATATCGGATATAGGATATATGATTTATGATTTAGTATTTAAATTTATAGTTTAGGAGTAAGGTGCTTTGTACCTTTATTTTTCTTTATGTTGCAAATATTATTTTGATATGATTATATGTATTCATGACTTATTCGTAATTTTTCCTATTTCTGTCATAGTGCAGGCTTATACTTGGTATAATCTTTAATTTTTGAAGTTTATAAACATTTGTTTCCTTCTTATTTGTCAACATCGAGCACAAGTGGAGGTGTTCTTTGTACAGTCAAAGGTGTTGCAAGCTCAATTGCCAAAAATCTTGTCCAACAACTGCAAGGCTTTGGGTGAGTGTAACTATTGTCAATACCTGCAGAGAACCTTTACTTGTGTATTGTAATTTTTTCTTGATACATTTTTTTTGCAAAAAATGATTCCAATGATGATGGGAATGGATTGATTTGATGGTTTTAATTGAGGTGGGTTGAAATAACCATTATTTGTCTTGCTTGTTGACGAAAAATTGATTATCAAATAATTGCATTCCTCAATGCATGCACTTAATGTCGGGTTTTATTTTTATGTTTAGGGTTTAACAGTATAGGTTTTAAGGTTTATGTTTTAGATATTAGAATTTAAGATTAATTTTTAGGATTAAAGTCTAAGGTTTAAGTTATAGCTTATAGGTCTTAGGTATTAGGATTTAGGATTTATGATTTAGGATCAAGGTTTAAGGTTCTAGGTTTTGGTTTTAGATTTAGACTTTAGGTTTTAGGTTATATGATTTGATATTTAATATTTAAGGTTTAAGATATAGGTGTTTTGTTTAGTGCATGTTGCAAATTTTATTTTGATATGATTTTTTGTATTCTTGACTTAATTCATATTTTTCCTATTTTTGTATTCCTATTTTTGTCAGTATATTCGTTATGATATCACTTACTGTCTTTTGTTAACACTTATATAAGCTAGAATTAATTAAACTAAGTAATTAGGTTTCATTAATTTATTTAACTTTACGTCATTTTAGAATTGATAAACCTTAATAAATCACTGGGCAACAAGCTTCATTCATGTTTTTCAATCCAAAAATGACATAATTTAGTTAAATAATTTAATAAAACTTAATTATTTAGTTTAATTAAGTATGATGTATATAAATATTAAGGGTATCTATCTTATATAGCAAATTACATCAGAAACGTTAACGAAGATACTAATATCGGGCTATAATTAAAAAGAATAAAAAATTCGAGCATTTAATTGCTTTTTTAAAAGTTCGGATTATAATTACAAAATTGAGTAAAGTTTGATTTTTTTATGATTAACCCTATATATATATACAATTTGACTTATAATAAATAAATTTAATAAGTTATTTTAAAACTTTAATAAAAATAACGAATTTTTAACCTAAAATTTAATAAAATTTATTAAAAGATATATTTTATTTAAGATATATTATTTAAAATAGGTACAATTTTATACGAAAGAATACATTAATTTGAAATTAAAATATAGAGAGCAAATATAAATTTTAATTTTTATTTAATAATTATATTTTTTTTGCACATTTAAAATAATAAATTAAATCTTTAGTGAATTTTTATTTTTTAAATATAGTTTTAGTGTTTCTTATACGTAGAAAAACAAAACAAACGTTGACGAATTTCATTAAAGAAAAGAAAACTCAAAGTTACCGTTAGCTTATGTAAGAAAGATTTCCGAAGGAAAAGCGATAAAAGGGAGGGAGCGGGAAGAGGGAGGGAGATAAAATATTCCGAGCGGGAAGAAGGAGCGGGAAGAAGGAGCGGGAAAAAGTTACCTTCGGTGCTTGCCCGCTCCTTCTTCCCGCTCGGAATAACCTATGCTCTAGAAGCTGTTACCTTTGACATTGGCGGGATGAAGGTAACTGTTTTTATTTCTGTGCTACTGTTTTTTCCTCTTATTATGGTTGAACCATCATAAAAGATGTTGTCGGTGGCATT
>JANZXR010000009.1:24943505-24965109 GCA_027575705.1 Erythroxylum echinodendron | reverse complement strand
GTTAGGATTAGCCTAGTTTTCATTAAATGGGCTTGCAAACCCATTCCTATTAGGGTTAAGACTTGGTCAAGGTATTTATACCTTATTATATCTTTGAAACCCTAGACTTGAATAATCAATAAAAATTTCAGAATTGAGTTCTTTAAGTGAGGCGTGATTTTTTTCATGATTACTTCAAGAAATTGATTTGCATCAATAAGTACCTGCAACGTAAATTGATTTCTGAGTTCTTTGGGATTGGGTCTCAAACTTATGATTTGAGGTTTGATCTAGCATGTTCTTAGAATAGAAAGATTATGATTTTATTTAATAGGATTAGGGGGTTTCAAGAACTTTATTTTCTTGGGGTTTCCGTATCACTTACCCAGGGTCTACTCTCATGAAAAACAAAATAAGACCTACTTTTGTCCCTCATAAAGAATAAAATAAGGTAAAATAGAACTCACTCTTGATCTTCATAAAGAGCATAATGAGACAAAATACGGCTCATTTTTAACTATTATAAAAAATAAAATAAGGCAAAATAGGATCCACTCTTGACCCTTATAAAGACTTTGTTTACTTTACGAGGCATTTAAAACGTTATGAATGACCCTGCTTTATTTGTTGTTGTGCATGTGAAAAACTTTTATAACTATTTTGATTTATTAAATATAGTAAAAACCCTTTTAAATAAAATGAAAAGTACATTTTACTCATATTCGGTCGATATAATAATAAAAACTTTAAATCGACCAACTTTTGGGTTTGATTTATTTTAATAATATTTGTTGTTAAAAATCAATCAGTTTAATAATTAATCGGTTAGTTTTTATAAACTAATCAATTTTATAAACTATCATAAAATGATTAATTTTTATTTATTAATCTCTTTTTTAATTAAAATTAAAATTTTTTGATAGATAAAAAAATATTTTTTAATTATTTTAAATTCTTTAATTTAATTTGATTTTTAATTAATTTTATAATGATAGAATACTTATTAAACTTTTTAAATCTTAAATTTTTTATCTTATTATTTAATTTATAATTTAATTTTCAAAATATTGCATTCTACTGTTAAATTTTTCAATATTGAACTATATTTTGTTAGGATTAGATCTTCTATTCTGATTTTGGTGTTCTTATCATATTTTATTAAATCCTATCTATATTTTTATGTGAACCTTACATAAATATACGGATAAGATCTAATAAAATAAAGTTAGAATAAAATAATTAAAAAATTATTTTATATAAATATATGGGTAAAATTTAATAAAACAAGATATAACATAATAACTGGAAAAAGGATTAAACGGGTGTTTGTCGATTAAGCCCATTCATGAAATGAAGACTGTAAAGTCCAAAGTAGATGATTCGCGGCACATCAGTCAATTCGAGCCTACCCTTATCTTATAAGCGCGTGCAACAGACCGCTCTCTCTATCCGATTCAAATTCGCAAGCTTGCATTACTTTATAATGCTTACGTCTCACGCGCCACCATCTCTTGTTAAGGCATTGCTTCAACTTAGCTTACCTCCTCCTCGTACAGTGTCGTTTATTCCGTTGATCAAAATCCTCCGTTTCCGTACTCGCTGGACCTCGTCCCGTCACTTCTCCACTATGTCGAACGTTACTATCTACACTAAAACTGCAGCCGAGGCCGATTCCTCGCCGGAACACGTCACCGGAGATTGGTACTCTGTGCCGGATCTTCGGCTTCGCGATCATTATTTCAGAGTCCCCCTTGATTATTCCGTCAATCGCGATGGTTCTCCTAAGATTTCAGTTTTCGCTCGAGAAGTGGTTACCGGTACTGTATCGCAGATTATGTAACATTGAGTTGGGTTCAATATCTATATTTGATTATTTTTATATTATGTTTCTTTACTTTGGTTGTGTTTCTCAAATGGGGTTTGGTTTTGCAGCTGGAAAAGAAGAAGAACAGCTCCCGTATCTACTGTTTCTACAGGGCGGCCCAGGGTGCGAGTGCCCCAGGCCAACAGAAGCTAGTGGATGGATACAAAAAGCTTGTGAAGAATTTCGCGTTGTGTTGATGGATCAGGTGTTGTGTTCATATTGACACTGAGCAATATTTAGTGCTATGTTACTAATGTAACATCACATGTTTGGTCGCTGTTAATGTTGTAATGTAATGTAATTTTCGTTTCAGCGAGGAACAGGGTTGTCCACTCCATTGACACCATCGTCAATGTTGCAATTTGGCTCTCCAACGGAGTTAGCTGACTATTTGAAGTTCTTCAGAGCTGACAATATCGTGAATGATGCAGAGTTCATCCGAGTTCGTCTTGTTCCTGATGCTAAACCCTGGACTATTTTGGGGCAGGTATATGTTGAGGTTGCTAGTCCATCGGTTACTGGATATGAGAAATCTGTGATTGATGTTTTGTACAATTCCTATTTAGTTCATGATTCTAGGTGATGTTGAGGGTTATTGACAGCTTATTCATTTTGCTGTTGTTAGAGTTTTGGGGGCTTCTGTGCAGTCACCTACTTAAGTTTTGCTCCAAATGGACTAAAACAAGTACTCATTACTGGAGGAATCCCTCCGATCACACAGGGGTGTGCTGCAGATGCTGTCTATAGGGCAGGTTGTGAACAAGTTTGTCGCCAGAATGAGAAGTATTACAAAAGATTTCCTCAGGATTCAGATACTGTTCGTGAAATTGTCATGCATTTGGTGGAATCTGAAGGAGGTGGGGTAGGTTATAGAGCACAACCTTTTCGTTAATTTACTGATATATGAACTCTGTTTATGAATGTTGCTGTGAGTCTATCCTTCAAATTTCTCTTTGTAGGTGCTTCTTCCATCTGGTGGAATTTTGACCCCAAAAGGTTTGCAACTTCTTGGTCTTTCTGCTTTAGGTTCGAGTGCAGGTTTTGAGCGGCTACATTACATGTAAGGCATCGGAAGAAACTAGTTCTCTTTGATGAGTTCTAAACATTATGTTTGTCTAGATTAATGATTACATGTCCTACAGGCTTGAGAGGGTGTGGGATCCTGTACTTGTTCCAGGATCAAGAAAGCAAATCAGCTACTATTTTTTGAATGCTGTAAGGGTTCTTTGTTTTGCTTTTGATCACTACCTTTAAGGAACTTTGGAACCAATTTCAACTTGATCTTATTGTGCAGTTTGAGAATTCATTGAATTTTCATACAAATCCACTCTTTGCTATCCTTCACGAGCCCATATACTGTCAGGTACAATTCATCTCTTTCTTTGCAGTTGACATTCAAATTATTTTCCTGGCAGTTGAAGTAAAGTTTTCTTCACTCCAAGTTACATGATGATATAGGATGCTATTTTGAGATTGAAACAAGTTATATGTATGTAAAAGTGGATTGTTGACATATGCATTTTACTTGTTTCGGCTTTGCTTTTCCAGGGTGCCCCTTCACATTGGTCTGCACACAGGATTATAGCTGAAAATGAAAATTTTGATGCAATCAAGGCTGCAAAAGAAGGTCGTCCCGTGTTTTTCACAGGAGAGGTGGGAATTAGTTATTTTGTTATGGTTTAAACAAAAAACAACACAATACACCCGTTTGTTCTTATACTGGTAAATTTTCTTCCATTGGAGTCTTTTCCATTATTTTCTATACTATATGGTGTATTGGGTATCTGCTTTTGCAGATGATGTTCCCGTGGATGTTTGACGAAATTCATGCCTTGAGACAATTTAAAGACGCTGCTCAAATATTGGCTGAGAAGAAGAATTGGCCTTCTCTCTATCACATTCCTGCGCTTAATGAAAACAAGGTTTCCTGCTATTTTCTTTCCACCTATCTTTGCAAATACTAATTGCTCATCTTTTGCAACTTTGAAATGGCTTGAAATGATCTGAAATAGATTTGTAGAATAGCTTCTTTTGGATTTCTTTCATCAGGGACTTGCTTTATTTTCATGTAGTTATTTCAATCGAATCTTTTTTTTCAATTGTAACAGGTACCTGTAGCAGCAGCCCTTTATTATGAAGACATGTATGTTAACTTCAAGCTGGCAATGGAGACAGCTTCTCAAATAGCAGGCATTAGGTTATGGATAACCAATGAATTTATGCATTCTGGTCTGCGAGATAGAGGAGCACAGGTTCTTGATCATTTGCTAGGAATGTTAAACGGAAAGAAGCCCCTGTTCTAATATCATTGCATTTCCTAAAGACTACTTATCTTGGACTTGAATTGAACACCAACCTCCTTTGCCTTTTCCTTCTCATTCTCGTTTCAAATCGATAATAATTTGCTCATATCGGTGGACTAAAGCTCTCTTCTTTTTTGGCAAACTCTGTGAATTTGCTCAAAGATCATCATAAAGGTGAACTTTTATTTATAAAGGTGAATTTTTCTTTTCTTTTCCTTCCATTTTTTATGTCACAGGTTTTGTTGCTTTGGCTCTAAATAGTAACTTGCATGATTTTCATCTTCCTTGATACAGTATTGCCGCTTGAATGAAGCACTCTTAACTGAAAGAAAAGTAGCAATTACTATGTCAAAGGCAGAAGTCATCAGCAGGTGAACTAACCATGAGCATCTTAGCGGATGAAGCTTTTAATGGATCCTTTTTCACTCAGATGTTCAAAGCAAGCAGCGAAAGGAGAGAGCAGTGATCTTGTGTTGGAAACGTGGTCCAGCTCCTAAAATATTGCTTCTGTATATAACTTAATTTCACTTCAAAATATGCAGTTAAAAGTTTTTATATATCAGTCAGAAACTTGATCTGATTTTGGTATGTACAACATTTATTATGAACAGGATTGAGATTGGTTGGTGAACGGTATCATCTCCATATGTTTAACTTCAAATTGCAAGTATTGAGCATACATGTGTTGAACCTTCCAAAAAGCTTACAAGAAACACCAGAATAAACAAATAACATATGTTCTTACTTCGTACTGCATAAATTCTTTTGATGTATGCATTTACATGTTGAGTATTGAGTAAATCGTTAAGTACACTTAATAATTCGCAAGTTACGTTGATAGGTCCGATTCAAGAATTTTGGCAGGCTCATGTTCCCTTCAGTTGGATTGGAAGGGAAGAGCATGAAGCTTTGATGTATATGAAATGGTACATAGATGATAACGAGATGTAAATGTCGGGCAAGTCTTTCCTGTTTCTGCACAAGGGCAGTTGAACAGAAGTAGGTGAGATGTAGTTGGCTTTAGCCTTGGGTACAAGCTACAGAACTAGATACAATACGAACCAAATTTAAGACACGCACACGACAGAGTTTTATAATCAACATAAAACCCTTTTCGTAACTCTTTATATAGAGTCTGTCCAACCTCTTTTCATCTTCCGATATCACCTTTTACGTAAGTATTTTCTCAGGACATTCCACACTTCCCTTTCTCATTATTCTCATTGGAGCCCACCATGGAAGGACACTACGTCGCACCACCACCGCCGTTAACGCCGCCTCCACAGGATCCTTTTCTGATGTTTGCACCTTCACATATTCCATCCACCTCGTTGCATCCACCAGGAGTTGATCATCAGCCTCAGGTCATGTCAGATATTGACTGGGTCAGCGTTCTCTCCGGTCAAGCTGCGAGTAGTACTAGGCCTGTGATGGATAGGGCTCTTGTTATGAATCCAAACGTTAAAGTAACAACTGAGGAGGACATCGTGAAGGGTCACAGGGACTCCACGAAGAAAGCGAGTAAAACCAAGAGAGCGACTCGGCCTAGGTTTGCTTTCCAAACAAGAAGTGCAGATGATATACTTGACGATGGTTACAGGTGGAGAAAGTACGGCCAAAAAGCTGTGAAGAACAGTAAATATCCTCGGTATGTATTCTTTTCTTACATTATTAACTGAATAGATTTTCGATCTCTACAACGTTGCATGTCATGGCATGTCTAAGCTCGTTCTAGTTTCAGTAGATTACCTACTAAGCTGGAAATCCTTTAGTTCGGGAGTTTCATCAACTCATATTTCTCTAAAGAAAAAGGCTTGGGAATCATCAATTTTTGTTATCTTTTCGTGATCATTATGATTAGTATTAACTAAATTATTCATATACGCTAATATTCAATGCTTGAAAGACTCTACCGGTAAATGTAAAAATCTTAAACGGTTTATTTATTGGTTTAATTTCTAATTTTCTGGTTCAATTTATTTTAATAATTTTTGTTGTTAAAAACTAAGCAGTTTAGTAATTAATCATTCACATTTTTATAAATTAATAAGTTTTTATATACCAAAATAATTCAATTAATTTTTATTTAACAATTATCTTTTCAATAAATAAAAACAATAGTTTTTAATCATATTTTAAAATTTTTTTAATCTTTAGTCAGTTTTATAACATTCTAATACGATTGAAACTTTTAAACCTTAAACTTTTTATTTTACCGATTTAACTTTCTACCCGGTCTTTAAAATATTGCTAATAATATAAATTATAACTACTAAAATGATAATCATAATTAAGTAAAATAATAGGAAGTTTTCTCTAAAAATTAACAAAAATAGACTTTTAAAAACTTTACCCTTTTGAGACAAAACTCATAAACTAAAATTACTAAAATAATATCTTATAATATTATATTGTGTTAACAATCAATAATATAATCATATATTATAATAATTAACTTAATAGATTCTCTTTCGTATTTTTAATATTATTTTTAAACATAAGTCGAAATCATAACAGAAATTAACATTTTCTTACTCAATTATATTTAAGACATATATATATTTATGATATGCATCTTACTTTATAATTAGATTAATATCATCATTATGTTTAAACCCTAATACTACTTTAGAATTGAGTCTCTTGAATTAAGAAGCAAATAAACCTTGATGGTGTCCCACCATTCTCATTAACCTTTTGATTGCTTGATATGCTTCTTATGATTTTGTCTAATTATTCAAATAATTCAAACCAAATTATCAGCCTATATAAAATCAAACAAGGTTATATTGTAATTCATGTTTATCTAAAATCATGTTCTTAACCTTAAAATGAATTAAAAATATCCAATTATGTAGTTTGGATCGAAAAAAAGTCAAAATCAAATTACTTAATGCACAAAGCTTCCCGTTTTGGAGCATTTCTTTCGTATTTTTACAAAGAGGCAGTTGCAATGACCTGAACTTATAACCATAAGATCAAAAAGGAACAATTTTATCAACTGTTCCAAGGCTCGCCCTCTTTAAATTTGGATGTCAGGAAGTTATCCCAAATCTTTAAATTTGTTTAATAACCTTAAATAATATATAAGGATTATTAAATTTGTAGTAGAAACTAATGGATAGAGTATTTTTCAAATAGGAGTTATTATCGATGCACATATCATACATGCAACGTGAAGAAACAAGTCCAGAGGCTATCAAAGGACACAAGCATTGTGGTGACGACTTACGAAGGCGTCCATAACCATCCCTGTGAGAGACTAATGGAGACTCTAAGTCCTCTTTTGAAGCAAATGCAGTTCCTTACTAGGTTCTGAAACTTCACACGACAAACTTATGTACTGTATATGTTGCTAAGGCTCAAGAAATCTTCAAACAGAAGCTCCTGTGTTCTTGGAATCTCATATTATACTTACATATGTACTTTCTGTACGTACTTCAATTTGTGTATGTATCGTCAATGTCGACTATGTAGGACCAAAGCTTTCTGTTTTTGGCAAGTTTGATGAACTATTTCGCGGTCTTCCCGAATCTTAAGATTGTTCTTTTTCCATTTATTCATTCTTTTTCATAATTTAAAAAGTATAAAAACACACTAATACATTAACCACGTGCTTAACTTATAAATTTATGTAAAGCAACGACCATTCCAAATAATAAATTCATGTTAAGTAACTATTTTTTATATATTTAATATTAAGCAAATTCAAGATCCAACTAATCATTGAAATTAAGGATAAATCAAATTGAGTTCAATTTGATCCGATTCGAGTCCACGGCTAATCCAATTCAAATTAAGGGATAAAAGTCTCAATTGATTAAATCGACTCAAAATTTGAGAGGACTAACTTAATTTGAACGAATTAAACTAGTTTTGTATTAAATGCTAAAATAATAATAAACATGATATTGTATTTTTAAAATTTTGATCAAAATTTAAGTCATTTGACTATTCAAATCATATTTAAATTGAATGATTTGAGCTTGTTATGATATCGATCTATTGTCATTCTAATTGAGGATTTTAATTTGTTATATTTTTAATATTAAAAAATTCAACTTTTACCATTTAAAATAATCCAAATAATCATTGAAATTAAGAATAAATCGGTTTGAGTTCAACTCAATCTAGCTCAATTCAATCTGTTAAAGTCTGAATTGATTGGACTTAAAGTGAGTTAAAATTTGAGAGGGATAACTTATTACGACCGAGTTAAGTTGGTCTATATCAAATGTCAAAATAATGATAAAAATGTTATTATTTTGTTTAAATTTTGATCATAATTTAAGCCATCTAACTATATTCAAATCATATTTGAATCCAACTATCCAAATCCGTTATAATAATCAAATTCGAATTGAACGATTCAAATTTATTGTGATATCGGCCTATTGTTGATTTAGTTGAATTTTTAATATAAATAAAATAAATCAAATTTCTAATATTAGAATATTTTAAGACTTAGAAGGCTCGAGCTTAAAACCAATCGCTCCACTTACTGTTTTTATATGGGCTTGGGTTTAGGTTCTCTCTTCCCTAATGGATAGGAATCTTTAGGACACTATAGACTCTCCTACATTTTAAATAGATGATTATGGAAATTCTTGTGTTCTTGGTTTGTTAACCTAAGTAATTCATAATTATGATTATGGAAATTCTTGTGTTCTTGGTTTGTTAACCTAAGTAATTCATAATTACCTAACAGATAATGGTAGAAGTTTTCGAGGCTACGAAGCTTTCAGATCCAATTAAGACCAATTCTTAGAAGGGACAAGCAAACAACACTTGGCCTAAAAAGGGGTTAGTGTCCGAAATTACATGAAATTACAACAGCACTCGATCTCTACAGGAGGAACTGCGGACTGTTTATATATCCATTTCAAGAGGCCACAGTTTGCCTTTGCAAGCTGAATACTTTGTCACTTGCTAAGATTGCTCCTTTGAGTTATCTCCATTGTGCTTCTGAAGCTCCTCATTATTGTCTTTCATGGAGGTTGGTTCTTCTATTTCAGTTTCTTATACTTTTTTATTAAATAAATGTTTTTAAAATTAAGATATAGTGTTCATAAAACTCACCTGAACTCCACGTATCTTCTCGGAACCTTCATTAATTACTCCTCGTCAGCATTCATATCAGGACAGTGACACCAAACCTATCTGAAATCTGAACCTAATCTGTAGTCAAAAGATGAAAGAAACAAAAACAGTACTCATATCTTTTTACACGAGGTACCTTACGAGTTAGACGCGTATCTAATATCGTGGCAGTGTGTCACCTTCCAATGCATTTGGACATTTTTACGTCAATGTCCTTGCTTTTCCTTATATAACACCTCACTTGGCACCAGTCCCTTTGAGTTTTAGTTTGTGTCTTCTTTATAATCCGTTAGCACGATGTCTCAGTTGTTGGACAAGGCCAAAGAGTTTGTAGCAGATAAGGTGGCCAACGTAAAGAAGCCTGAGGCCAGCCTGACAGACATGGATCTGAAAAGTGTTCACAGAGACAATATCGAATACGGTGCTAAGGTCTCCGTCAATAACCCTTATGGTACTTCAATCCCAATTTGCGAGATCTCCTATACCTTCAAGAGTGCTGACAGGTTTGTTCACTTTCTTTGCTGCTAATGTGGAATTAAGCAAATATGTGTCTTGTCCACGTCCTTTTTATGCATTGTGGAGTGTACGGTTGGTGATTTGTGCATGTGGAACAGACTAATTGCTTCAGGGACCATACCGGATCCGGGGTCGTTGAAGGGAAATGACACAACAATGCTGGATGTGCCAGTGAAAGTACCACACAGTATACTGGTGAGTTTGGTTCGTGACATTGGAGCAGATTGGGACATAGACTACGAACTCGTGCTGGGACTTACTATTGACCTTCCTGTCATTGGTAACTTCACAATCCCTCTCTCAAGGAAGGGAGAGATCAAGCTTCCCACACTTTCTGATATGATCTAATCATCAAGTTCCTTTGTTTTTTTTTTTCCTGGATTTTTGGTCCATTTGCTTTTGTTTATGAACTATACTCTCTTAATCCATAGCTCCCCAATTTCTTTGGTAATTTTGCTTCAAAATGGTCAAGCTAATTGAAAAGCTATTAAGCAAAATCATGATTTAACGTTGTTGTAATTATGATAACAATATAGTTGCATACAAATATAATTGTGACAACAATTATCATAAATTAAGATAAATCGCAAGTATAATCACGAGGTACAGGCTTTAAATAAAATTTACGGATTGAATTTTAGTTGTATAAAAAATATTCAATGTGATTCATAATTATTTTAATTAAATAATTATTTTAAAAATTTTAAAAATAATTTTATTTTAATAAATGTTTTGGTAGATAGTAATAATTAAATTATTCGAATGAATTAATTTAATAAGTCGAGTTGAGTATGAACTTGAATTTTTAAAAAGAAACTGAACTCAAAATTTTAAAAAGGTTTATTTTTAAATTGACTTGCACTTTAATTAATTCTGCCCAATGCAGAACAAATTAAAGTAAGAATGAAGATAGCCTTCACAATTTGAGCATTATAACTATTGAAAAACAACACGTTTTGCTTATAACAAGCGGTAGGTTTGGTTGGGTTTGGGTAACTCAAAATTGAGGATCTACCATCACAAACAGATGAATTTGCGATGAAACAAACTTTTAGTGACGCATGGCAGAAATTATCATCAAATGTTAAATATTTAGTAATGATTAAGAGAAATTGTCATTAAATGATACACAACGAGTAATGATGTCAGATATTCGTCGTTAAATAAGTTTATTGTGATACTTTTGAAAAAATGTAACTTATCAAATATTTGGTGACGAATTCTAGAAATCATCTCCAAAGGGTATATATTTGATGACCATATGTCAAAGCGTGACCAAAAGATCAATATTTGATGATAAATTTTTTATTTGGTAGCAAAAAGGTTAATTTATGATAGATTATAAAAATGTTAGTTTAATAATTTTAGAAAATATCATGACGAATAATACACATTCAGTGACAATTTATAGAAATCATTATTAAATGTATGATATTTTCTAAAATTATTAAACTAACATTTTTATAATATATCATAGTTAAGATATGTTTTATTAGAGATTTGTTTTGAATGTTTACGACGTATTATTAACAAAAACTGACAACATAATTTTAAGTGTTACTGTAGTATTAATTAATCATTAGTATTTACTAACATTGCAAAAATTAGTTACAAAAATTTTAAATAATTTAATCAATATAATAATATGATATATGGAGTAGTACGAACTTTGAATTAGAAGTTACCCATTTCATACAGTTATAACTAGAATAATAACAGTCCACATTCAATAATTTGCAACTTGACCCCTAAGTAGTAGATATGTTGTTTGACAAATTATTACAGATACAATAATAAATCAACTTTAAAGTTGAGTTCATTTGATTGATTTGCTAAATGACAATGATATAATTATTTATTTGGATTCCAAGTAATATGAAAGTCAGTAAAGGTAAATGAGTTCTCGATGTCTGGATTCCCGAGAAGGGTTCTTGCACGTTCAAACGCACCAATTAGAACAGCAACAGTTGTTCCCTCAAGTGTAGGATTTTTCATACCCTCTTACAACAACTTTTTCATTATAACTAAACTTGTAGAGGATACAATGAATAAGTCGCTCAATTTAGTATTTAAAATACAATAAGTATAGAACTTAGATATTGTCATATTAATAAACCGTTAAATGAACTGAAATTGGAGTGACATACATACTTGAATGAGTAGACAAAATATGTGGAATTGACAAATATTCCAAAATAACCTAGTTCCCTAATCCTTTACGGACTATTGTGACATCGCTTCTGTCTCCATGGCCATACATTTCATCTTCAAGACTCAAGGAAGGTTTAAACCATCAAGTGAATTTGTAGTTTCATAAAAGGAAATGAGATGTACATAATAAGAAAAGTGACGTTGTTCGGATAATACTAAACACCTTGAAGCAGAAGATCGACCATGGAAGGCAAACGATGATTAGTGTATGAAGTGGAGATTTTTTTGCATTGTTGGTTTTTCAGTAGGGACAATTTTGCCACATTTCTCCCAACAAAATGAATTAGGGACATCTGGAACTAGTCTTCATGTCAACATTCCTTGATTAATAATGTTAAGAGGTATATTTTGCACAAGTCGATTTAGAATAAAATGTGTATATGTTTAACTCCAATATCGATGACAAGTGAAACTAGTCCAGTTTAACACTTATACATCTTTAATGTACGTAATAATATGAAAGTTACCCTTATTAAAATTTCAAAAATTTATAGTGTAATTTGTATTATATGCAAAATTTAGAATTTAAATGTGTGATAGACATGACTATGTTTTTGAAGTACATCAATATAGTATTATCTATATGTCTCTATATTATTATAATGGAAATGAATAAAAGTAAAATACTCTTGAGACAATTTCATAAATGCAGAAACAAAGCTTTGATGAGATTAAGCGTTAAATGTCGGTGGGAAGATAGACATAAAGAAAATGGAGTACGCTTTTATGTTTTTGTCTTTGAAAACCTAATACAAAATGACATCGTTTTTCTATTTTAGGTAAATGATGTCGTTTATTGTTTTCTATAGTTGTTTGGAAGTAGTATTAATTAATTTGCTATGATTTATTGTATTATTCGACAATCGTCAGATGTAGTGGGTAATAAATGGTTCGTCGCTAAAGCCCGTCAATTTATTAAATAATTTTCAATAAATTTATTTTCCTATTCTAAATAAAACATAATTTGAATTAAAAATTAAATTATTCATTTGAAAACTATTTGGAAATTAATTTGTATAACATTCAAATAAAATAAAATTGACATATAATTTTCAGACAATTATACATTTTCATTAAGATAATTTCAAAAAACTTATTTAAAAAAATTAAACATTTTAATTATTGTAATTAATCAAAATAAATAATAACAATTTAAGAAGACATTGTAATATAATTATAAAACTATTTCTATCAAATTATATTTAAAGATTAGTCATTCCCAAAAATTAAGCAAATGAAGAACAATTGAGTTGTATAAGAGAGAAGATTAATTTTTCATTTTGTTATTGGTAATAGGAAATACTCATATATGTTAATCAATTAAGAAAAATATAGATGTAAAGAAAATGCTTAGATTTTGGCGACATTATATAAAATTGATAGCCAAATTACACTTTTAGGCGATGAAAACTGCAACTGTTGGGAAAGGTAAAAGAAATATTTTTTGTGACGATTTAAGGACTTGGTAGCAAAATGTTGTACATTTTGTGACACTACAGTTTTTTCGTAGCTAAAGCATGGCATTTTGCGACAAATCTTGGTTTCGTTGCAAAATGTTGGAGATCAAAATAATATAACTACGTCATTTTTCACAATTTTCCAAATGTATTGGCCACGGTTATAATATATCATAGCTAAAGGTTTGGCATTTGACGACAAATCTCATTTACGTCGCTCAATGTTGCAACGGTAAAAAAAAGTTTAGGTGAGACGTCGTCGTTTGTCGTTAGCAAAATGTTTTACATTTTACGATGCTATTATGTTCTCATAGCAATATGTTAACATTTGGCGAAGAAATATCTAATCGTCGCCAGTCGTTTTCCTTGTATTGGCGACAAATCTATAATATGATAGGTGTTGGCATTTCACGACTGAAGCTAAGTTTCGTCTCAAAATATAAATACTGCGTTGTCCCAGCATGCTGAATATTAGAAACTCGAATCCCCCTCACCCTCGCCTCCTCACTTGTTTCTTCCTCCTCTCTCCCAACTTCATTTTCGCTATTTTTGTTAGTTGTGTGGGTTTCTCTGTTAACACATTATTGTCCTCTATTGCAGCCCTACAGTACTAGTCAACCTGGTAAGAAGTTTTTGGATTTGTGGTGGTTTTATTTTACCAAATGTCATTGTATTTGTTAAATGCGATTAAGAGGGGTGAAACTTAGGATTAGTTACTTGTATTTGTTGTTGACATGTTTCGATGTATGAATGATGGTGAAGAAAGGCAACAGAGACGATGAATGCTTGAAGAAGACTTGAGTTATGTTATGCTTATAAGGTGTTCGATGAAAGTCCTCTAGTAGGTGATATATTGTTGAAACGTTTGTTGATTGATAGCTGATGTATTGTTGAGACGTTTGTTGATTGTTCACTGTGAAATTATCGCTTGTTTATGAATATTTAGAGGGTTGTATGAAAAATTATGAAAGTTCAATTAGTTTTTGTGTTTTGACAGTGAATGAAAATTGGTTTAAAAAGTTCACTAACGTGGAAAAATTTAAAGTAATATGGTTCATATGAGAGACCTACAAGAATATAGAGAATATGAATTTTTAGACCCTTTTTGGATGTATTGATAAATGAGAGCACTCTTTTGGATATATGGGGGTGTTATGAAGCTCTCTTGACGTGACTACAAGTCCTAGGATATGAATTATAAAATGACATACTTTATTGATATAAATATGGTCTATAATGAACATGAGCATCTTTGATGCCTCTTTGTTAATAGTGATACCTATAATGATTATGAGCTTGTTTCATACTATTTTCATGATTAATGAGCTTATATTAATGATAAAGATGTTGCATTTTCTTTTAGTATGTCCTTATATACTTACTATTTGCATTGCATCAAGAACAAAAAAATGCCTTGATGAATTTGCATTGTATCAAGAATGGGAAAAATGCCTAAACTGTGCTAATTTTGAATTTGATTTGAAAGTGGAGAAAGTATAGGAATTAGTGAACGTGGAGAAAGTATAAAAACTAATTAATGTGTTACAATTAATTTCTTTTAATTCTAAAGTAAATTAATATATATAAGCATGTTCTATATATAAATCAAAAGCAATTTTGTTTTTCTTGGTTGATAAGCTTAAAATTCTATATAGATAAAAAATACTATATAGACAAAAAATCAAATATATTAAAAAACACTACCACTTTAAAGAAACAATACTACTTTTATGTACAAAAAGTACCACTATCCACATTAATTAGATAACATAAAAGACACAACTTTTGGTTTATATAAATGCCTAAGGTGGGTCGACATTGAAATTCTTTAACCTTCTTTCTTTTATGGCTTAATTATTGGCATATCCTTTCCTCTAAGTCCCATATCTCATGGAACCTAATCTTCCTTCTTTGTGCACAATTTAGATATTTATAAATTATATCATTATAATGTCTATGCATATTAAACATGACTTTAGGCTGTTTAACCTTTAATTCATAGTTTTCAATTTATTTATAATATATATTTTGTTGTTTACCAAATCCTTTGTCTATTTTGCAGATTCTGTGTTCCTCTTTTGCTTGAAGCCAAAAACCGCATAATTTATGTGGTATCCTTAGGTACATTTTTCCCTGCCCACCACATTTAGTCCAAAACCAAGAAAATTGTTTCAGTTTTGATCCCTTTCTTCTTTCTATCTTTGTAAATTTGTATCAGAGTGTACTATTCTATTCCAACAACATAAACAACTCAATTCAACTGTATACAACTATACATCTTCAGGTATGCGAATTAGTAGTAACCTTTATTGTTTTATATATCAATTGTTGTTTCATGTTATTGTATATTGTTTACTTAATTGGTGCGTATGAATTGATACAACATTGTTGATTGTAAGTAATATTAAACATAGGTTTTCTTAACGTATTATAAAATGAAAAATGCATACTATAACTCTGTTATCTTCTTGTATTGTATAGCTAAATGGATAAGAGTTGGATGTCTCCTCAAAAATAGTCAATTGAATACGTAGAAGGAGTTAAGAGTTTCATCGATGAATGTAGCATTCATTATCCATGCATTGATTGCTTAAACGTGGACTTCCAAAGTCAAGATGTGGTATATAATCACTTTCTCATTCAAGGTATAGACAAATTCTATACTCCATGGCTTTATCATGGTGAACGTAAGGAAGCAAGTTGTAGTAGAAATGACGGTACATCTTATGATGATAGTTACAATAATGATGTTGATAATTGTGATGTGAATGATGATGGTGATGATGGAATTGATGAGATATTAGACGATTGTCAGAATTATATGGAGACTATGAATGAAACAGGAATGCCTAATATAATTGGTAGTATGACCGAAGATAATTTTAGTAAGTTATTGAAAGTTGCTCAAGAATAATTATATCCGGGGTGCTCTAATTTTTCTTAACTCTTATTTGTTGTGAAGTTGTTGCATTTGAAGGTTTATAATAAATGGGGTAACAGGTTGTTTGACATATTAATTGACTTACTAAATGATGTATTACCTATGGGACATAAGTTACCGAAATCTTACTATGATGCGAAGAAACTATTAAGGGACCTTAGATTGGGATATATTTCAATTCATGCTTATAAGTGTGACTATGTTCTTTATTAGAAGAAAAGTAAAGAACTTCAGGAGTGTCTTGTTGTGGTACATCAAGGTGGCGGGTGGATGATGGGAGAAGGAAAAAGATACCGTGAAAATCCTTCGATACTTTCCTATTAAACCACGATTACAAAGGTTGTTTATGTCAACAAAAACAGTCATAGATATAAGGTGGCATAAAGAGAAATGCATTGATGATAACATTATACGTCATCCAGTAGACTTAATAGCATAGAAAGAGTTTGATAGAAAGTTTCCATGGTTTGGACAAAATTGTCGTAATGTTCGACTTAGATGACCTCATATGGATTTAATCCTTTTTAGTAATATGAGTAATTCATATAGCATGTGGCCGATGATTCTAGTCTCACTTAATTTATCTCCATGGAAGTGTATGAAGGAGCCTTTTATGCTGTTGTCTTGGCTTATTCCAAGACCTACTGCTCCTAGTAAGGACATCGATGTTTACTTGCAACCATTAATTGATGACTTAAATGATTTATAGGTATATGAACTACAAACTTTTGATGTTGTTGAAGGCAACACATTTACAATGCATACTGCTGTAATGTGGACTATAAATGATTTCCCAGCTAATGAGAATTTGTCGGGGTGGAGCACTAAAGGTTATATGGCTTGTTCTATCTGTAATCATCAAACATATTTAAAAAGGAAACGAAGTAAAATATGTTATACGGGTCATCGTCATTATTTAGAACATGAGCATAGATTGCGAAGAAGTAAATAGTTTAATGGCACAGTTGAGTTGGGTGAAGCTCTGATGTAGTTGTTGGATGATAATATTGTTTACCAGCTGTCATGTTTGGGTGACATTATACCTGACAAAAACACCCAAGTAATAGAAAGCATAAGAGAAATGATATTGAACTACATTAGAAAAAAAGGCATATTTTTCAACTTGTCATATTAGAAGGAATTGCTATTGAGGTACAATCTTGATGATTTGCATATTAAGAAAAACGTTTGTGAGTCCATTTTAGGAACTGTCATGGGAATTGATGGGAAATCCAAA
Organism: Erythroxylum echinodendron; assembly: GCA_027575705.1. Lineage (NCBI taxonomy): Eukaryota > Viridiplantae > Streptophyta > Magnoliopsida > Malpighiales > Erythroxylaceae > Erythroxylum > Erythroxylum echinodendron. Next base: position 24,947,501 of record JANZXR010000009.1, on the reverse strand, counting down.
GATTAAGGCTAGACCAGATTTGGAAGACATGAGTATTGGAAAAGATTTCCATTTGAAAAGAAGAGATGATGGTTCATACTTTATTCTCCCTGCTTATTACAACATGTCAAAAAGTGAGAAACAATCATTCTATCAGTTCCTCCAATCAGTTAAAATTTTTGATGGGTATACACCTAATATAGGTCGTTATGTGAATGTTAAAGAGGGAAAAGTGTCAGGGTTGAAAAGTCGTGATTGTCATATATTTTTGCAACGACTACTTCCTTTTGAAATACGTGGGTATTTGCCGAAGGATGTGCCCATTACTTTAGGTCAAGTGGGAGAATTTTTTAAGTAATTATGTTGCAAGACACTCAAAGTTGAAGAGCTTAATAAATTGGAGAAAAACATAACATTGATTCTATGTAAGCTTAAACTATTATTCCCCCTTCGTTTTTTGATGTTATGGTTTATCTGGCAATTCACTTACCATATGAAACAAAACTTTATGGATAGGTTCAATTTTGATGGATGTTTTCGATTGAAAGGTAATTCATATTAAATTTAACAAGTTTTTCCTATATTATTTGTTTATAACAATTCTTAAGTTTATAACTATTTATGTTCAGGTTTTTATGCTCTTTTAAGCATTATGTACATAATAAAGCTCGACCAGAGGGGTCTATTGCAGAGGCTTATCTAGCAAATGAATGCTTGACTTTTTGTTCAATGTACTTAACTAATGAGGGGACAAGATTTAATAGACCAGAATGTAACTTTGATTTTAACGACGATGGTAGGTTGTCTATTTTCTCCCAAAAAGTTAGGCCACTTAGTGCGGGTAAATATTTCGAGTTAACTAAAGACAAATTCAAAATTTCCCATTGGTATATTTTGAACAATTGCGAGAACATTGATACATAAATGGAGTACGTATATTCTTTTTCATTCAAACAATCATATTACAATTTTCTTCATTAACTCTAAGATCTTACTGTGTTTTCTTTTTCAATAGAGAACATAAAGACATAATTCGCAGCGAAAGGATCATTAATGTTGAAGAAAGATAAAGGCAGAAATTTGTATCATGTTTTAGAAATCGAGTAAGTTTCGTATTAATTATATATTATGAAAATATGAGAATATGTCTCATCCTCATATTTATTTTTAATTTGTCGTACAGATGATACGGTTACATAACCGTAATGTGCAAGAAGCAATAATAACATTATATAGTTTAGCATGTGGGCCTTATATTTGTGGGAAGAAATACACATATTGCATTGTTAATGGGGTGAGATATCACATATAAGATCTAGATAGTCAAGTTAAAAGTCAAAATAGTGGGGTTGTCATTGAAGGATGTCATGACGACAAAATCATTGACTTCTAAGGTATCATATATGAAATTATAGAGTTGCACTACATCAAGGATAAGAAAGTTGTTCTACTTAAATGCAAATGGTTTGATCTAACTGACATGAGAGTGAACGGGCATATTACTAACATAAATGTTAGTAAGACATGGTATGATAATGATCCTTTTATCCTTGCAAGTCAAGCCAAAAAAGTTTTCTACATCAACGATACTATATTGGGTAGCAATTGGAAGATTGTTCAAAAGTTTTAACAAAGGAATGTCTTTGATTTTTGTGAAAGAGATATTGGTGAATTGGATAAGGATGATGATGAAGTCTATCAAGATATTGGATTGGAGATGAATAATGAAGGCATTCCGGTAGAAGATGCAGTATATCATTATTCCATAGGAGAGATGTCGAGCCCAACATAGTTCAATTGGATGATGTCCAAGCCCATCTTATCTTATAAACCGATGAAGGCTATACTCAGGATGACTTCAATGATAATGATGATACTTTGCTCGAATATATTAGTGATGAAGAATCAAACAAGATTGTACTTAATGATGATGATTTTCTTAATCTTGATCATGATGATTGAATGTAAATAAATTGTTTGTATTGTTTCAAATGTTAATAAGATAATTGCCTTATGCTGTTGATGTTTTAGTTATATTAATTTACGATGACTACAAGTATACTTTTAATGTTTCACTTATGTTTTTACAGATTTTTGCGAATGTTGATGATTTTCAAAATCTTGATCATGATGATTGAATGTAAATAAATTGTTTGTGTTGTTTGAAATGTTAAGAAGATAACTGCCTTATGTTGTTGATGTTTTACTATTGTTAATTTACCATGACTACAAGCATATTTTTCATGTGTCGCTTAATTATGACATTTTTCAGAATCATGATCATGATGATTGCATATAAATAAATTGTTTTTGTTGTTTGAAATGTCTCCAAGTTGTAATTGCCATATGTTTTTGATGTTTTAGTTATGTTAATTTACCATGACTACAATCATATTTTTAATGTTTCACAAAATGTTAATTTTATTTTTTAATTACAATTATACGTTATGTTTATAATTCGTTTTAAACAGGTTCATTATAATGGCTATGGTAGAAACAGGAGAAAGAGGGTGGTAACGGCAGATGAAGTTTCTCCCACAAAACAACCAGAAGAAAGTCAGTGACAACCTTTACCTACATCGTTTGGTAGTCATAAGGGATTTTCAGGTCTGTTATTGATAAACAAACATATTTACATTTATGTTAAAATTGCTCATTACATGTTTAGTGTGTTTTTTCTCTTTATGTTTTTTTTTCAGGTTCTAATACTAGCATCAAAAAATGAGGTAGAGGTAAGACAAAAGGTGCTGAGTTGCAACAGATGAATATTGCAATGAATACCAAGGTGTCAGTGACGATTGACTCCACGTAACGACACCCAGTGGATAAGATCCAAGTTGCAAAATTGGTCAGTGAGTTGGGCATCGTTGTGAGGAATGAATTGCCTTGCCTTCAGCATGTTAGGCAGTTGAAGGAAGACAACTTGCTCCAAAATGTTTTGGACAAAGTTTCGGTATTATTTCAATTCATTTCATTGTAGGTATTATGATTTTACTTAATAAAAATAATAACATGTTTTTCACAGATGAAGCTCAATATCGTTGATATCGACACGCCTGAGGTTTCAAGCAGTGTTAGTTCACTGTTGAAACAAAGGGTGAAGGATCATCAATATCAATTTCATAAAAATTACTAGTCTTTCCCTTTCATTGAAGAGCCAAGGAGACATGTTCCGGAATAGGTGACTGAAGAAAATTGGAATCAAATGTGTGATTATTGGGCTTCAGGGAAGGTTTAGGTTTGTTTTTTTCCTCTTCATATTTCCTTTCATTAACTATGCTTATACATCTCATGACTACTTCTCTTAATTTAGGAAAGCGTGAGAAAGACAAGGCTAGCATAGTAAAAATGAAGACTCCTTATAACACTGGCTCCAGATCATTTGTCATCGTTCCACAAGAATTTATAAGTGTAATGTTTTCAATTTATTATTCTATTTTTTAATCCAATAAATTCTAATTGGTTATAATTTTTTAAATTCATATTATAGAGCTAAACAAAACTCCAAGGGCAAGAGTGTGATAGGATCACACTGTACAAAGACACACACTATAAGGAAGGTCAAGGCTAGGCTTCTGAAGAGGCACAAAGTAATTATATAAGTACAAATAAATTCATATTACAATTTATTTTTCAATGTAATAGTAAGTAATAAGTTTTTAGTTAACTCAATTTTCTACTTTAAATTGTAAGACAAGATGCAGGAGTTGTTGCAGACGTCATTGGTTGGGGGAAATCAGTCCAATGTCGATAACATTTGCCACAATGTCCCTGGTATAGGATCTGGCTATATTAAAGGTCTTGGGTATGACCCTAAGCCTATCGGTGCCTCTTCTTCACAACCAACATATGTTATGACGCTTTAAGAGGAAAACCAGGCACTAAAGACTAAGTTACAATGTACAGAAGACAAGAAATCGTAATGTAAAAGAAGTGAATATGTAACATCCTGTTATTTAGGATAAGGTTAAAATAGTGTTTATAAGAGGTCATTGAGAAATTAGGAAGTATAATTCA
>JANZXR010000009.1:24928889-24943405 GCA_027575705.1 Erythroxylum echinodendron | reverse complement strand
AAAGATGTTAATTTGATGTTCTTGAATTGGGAAAGAACTAGGACTATATGCATAATAATGTAAAAGTTTCTGGTTTGGTACTTTGTGAGCAGTTAAGTGAATAATGTTGAACTGGAATAAGAGCTGTTATTGATGAGGAATTGAAGTATGATTCAGGCCTAATAGAGGCATAATTTATGAACTATAAAGAGGTTGTTTAACCTTGGTATAAAGTGTAAAACAATCTGAAAAAAAATGAAAGAAGAATTGTTGGAATATGTTAGTTGTAGTGTTTTTACTGAACATGCAAAAAACTATGTACGACTTTCTTTATTCTCGTCGTTTATATTTTTACCGACGAATTATTTGTGTCAAAAAATATTTTAGCAACAATTTAGGCAAAACGTTGTGGATGCTGTTTTGCTACCGGGATTCAGCAACGATGTAGTCGATGATATTTTTTCGTCGCAATTATTATTTAGAGACGTTTATTTTAGTCGCTAAATGTACTGTTTGTTGTAGTGTTCGGTCAACTTATGCCCATTTCTATAAAAAATTTAAGAGTTAAAAGATTTAATCAAAATTTATGATTAAAGATTGAATAAAATTGAAAATTTTAAAATAAGATTAAAGGGTGCTGTTCTTAGTTAAAAAAATTAACTAGCTATTTTTAGTTTATAAAAATTAATTAATTTATAAAAATTCATCGATTAATTAATAAATTGACCGATTTTTAACAATAAGAATTATTAAAGTAAATTGAATTTAAAAATTAGTCAATTTAAATTTTCACGGTTAAATAATCCAAATCGGCATGACTTTTTAATGATAGCTTCTAATACTCACTCTTGAGAGTTGAAATCTCAATAATTTGAACTGTAATTTAAGTTTTAGCATAAATTAACTAATTGCCATATCTAAACATCCTTTTCTCTTTGAACTGTCTTGCTTTGACACTTTTAAGATTGGGCCCTCCTCAACTAAAAAGTAGATTCCCATAATAAAATCATATTATGCCAAGCCTTTCCATTGGATTAACTTTGGGATCCTCTTGTATGTCGTAGACATGAACTTGGGGTTGTACTTGTGAATCTTCAGGTTCTAATTTGCAGAGTCCTATATGGTAAGCTCTTTTGCTAGATTTTGATTTATATCAATTAATGACAAAATTATAACTAAAATTTTCAGTTCTGATATGTGTTTTGATAAATGAAAAAATTTAAATAAATTGTAAATTGTACATAAAAAATCGTATTTATTCTTAATTTATAATTAAATAAAAAATCGCATTTAAAATATGGTAACAACTGCCAGGTTGTGAAAGGCTGTTTCCTGGTAATTTAGGTATTGATTGAAATAACTTTTATAGTCCTTAGTACGTTGACATTTGATCATAGTGACTGTTATCTGCCCACTAAACGAAGTTTACAAGTGGCAAGAAACTATTAGGATCATTAAACCTGTTTGTTGTTAGGTACCTGTCCGTGTAAGGGTACGGATGAGATATGTTGGCAAAAGGTAATAACTGTGATCAAAGGAAACAAATCCTCTGTACCGTTTTCTCAGTTACAACTTTGTGCCAAGCATTATCATCAATTTATTTATTTATTATAAAGCTCGTTGACGTGATTATTTGGCATAGGGGAATTGGAAAAATGGTACAAAAGATTTGGCTCCGTGATCAAATCCCATTCCGTAAATAAACTTTGTTATTGTATTATTTCTCTCGTATATTTTGTTTTAAACTCACATAAATATGTAGATAAAATTAAATATAATAAAATTAAAATATTTTTACGGAAGATTTGGTGTGATAATAACGGGATAAGAAGAACAAATCTTTTGCTCCAATTATAATATTTTTATCTTATCTAATTAAACTTTATCCATACATTTATATAAACCTCTAATAATTTTAGGTTGTAAGGTTATAACCAAAACTTAGGATTTCATGTAGTAGGATAGTTGCAGAGCAGTGTTTCAAAGTACAATTGTTCTTCTTTATGTTTTCAACTTACACATGGAGAAAAAGCCATGTAATTGGAACTTTAACTTTAATTTCATCATTAAACTATAATAAAATGTTCTTATTTTTGTAATGTTATTTACTTACTCTTTAAGTCTATATTTAGTTTTAAGTATAGAAATGTTGGTCTCCCAAACAAATTCAAGCATGAATTGAGCCAAGTTGTTTAATTATATACTATACTCAGCACTTGCTCACACTTCGCTTTTTTAACTTATGAGGACAGAACAAAATTCTGTTTCCAAGCCAACCCAAAGATGCAATTATTTGTTTATTACATGCAAAACAAAAATTGGAAGTGCTAAAAAGCCTAACATCATAAATTTGTTTGTTATAATTTTACTTTGTATATTATTATGAGTTACGAGAGTGCGATTATAAATAAGAACGAGTAAAACTGAAAAACGGATCAAAATAAATTATAGCTCAAGTTCGAAGTCGATTAGATATAATATGACCCTTTAATTTTAAACTATTTTTAACTTGATCTATATTTTTAATTGAATATAAAATATTTTATTAAATTTGAAGATAGTTAAAGTAAAACTTTTTTTTGTCTAATTAAATCTTATTTCACCAATTAGCTTTAAGTTATGTAAGGTACAAATTTTTTTATTATCTCTTTTTTTTAGAAAAGAGGAATCCGCAATTACTGTCTTTTGGATGTACGCTGTGTAAATCTCAAAATTGACACAATAATCTGCAAATCACGTCAATCGTGTACTCCACACTAGACAAGCCCTGTACAACAGGCTCGATCGAAAGAGTGTAGTTAGAAAGATTCGAACACAAAACTTTTTGACCTTATATTCTCCACTTCATCAACTCGACCACCCATACGAGGCTTTATTATCTCTAATTACATAATAATAACAAATAAAAAATTTGACTTCGTGATTTAGACCAAAACCATGACATTACAAATTTAAAACATTATTAGAAATTTATCATTTTAATTTGGTTTAAAATCAAAATATTAAGTTGTTAAGAAGCCTCGTAAAATATTTGGTAAATGACCAAACTATAAGCTTAGCATAAGTCAAAGGTCCAAGAACTTCGATAGTGGTGTGTCGGAACATTAACAAAAACAACTTAATGATGCCGATGATCCGAATGTCAATAGGACAACCACTCCAATTCACATTATAATAAGAACAATACTGCGCTATAAAACTACAAGAGACAAAACTCTCACAAAATATTACCGTTGATCAACCCTCCAATACCAGCTTGATCATGGTGGAGCGCGATCACGTACGGCCCCTAGCTCCGGCGAGGGATCGCCCGAGCAGCGACGACGAAACAGCCATGTCTTCATCACACACCAAAAAGCCCCGTGAAAGAAGGCTCATCAGGTTATGCTGGTGCATCACTGCCTTTCTGGTCATTGTAGCCATAGTGGTCACAATCCTAATATTCACAATCTTCCGCATCAAAGACCCCATTATCAAGATGAACGGCGTAACAATCGCTAAGCTCGAGCTCATCAACGGTACAATTCCTGACCCAAAATCCAACATCACCCTACTCGCCGACGTGTCAGTGAAAAATCCGAACCTTGCCTCGTTCAAGTACAGCAACACCACCACGAGTATCTTCTACCATGGAGGAGTTGTCGGCGAGGTTCGAGGTCCTCCTGGTAGAGCCAAGCCCCGACGGACCATGAGAATGAACCTTACAGTGGATATCATGACCGACAGGCTCATCTCCGACCCGAACTTGTTCGCTGACGTGAGCTCTGGGGTCGTGACCATGACAAGCTTCTCTAGTGTTCCAGGGAAGATGAAGTTCTTGAAGGTCATCAGGAAGCATGTTACCGTGAAGATGAACTGTAGCCTGGAGCTCAATATCCTGAGCCAGAAGATTCACACACAGAAATGCAAGCGAAAGGTTGACGTTTAGTAGAATCCATGTTCTATGGTATTTAAGTGCAGTTTTCACTATTATGAATTTCTCCTTTTGCTTTCACTACAGTTACAAAGCATTTATGTTCTATGGTATTTCAGTAGTAGCCATAAGATCTCCGAGTACTACCGTTTTCTGGTTGTTTCTAAAGAAAACTTACAGATTTCGAGTCATGTATGTGATAACCCAAGTTTTGATCAGTAAAATAATTATGTTCTAGTCATGATCTTAGGTCGTTTCAATATATTATGAAGAAGGTAAGATTCATCGACAAGATCCCAGAGGAGAGAACTGATCACAGACAAATGCCATGATCGGCTATTCAGTTGATGTGAACTGTTGACTTAGAAGAGAGAGAGTTTTAAGTAGGAGTGTCAAGCGTGTACTTTGAAAAAAGAAGACAAATGGAGGCAAGTCATTAAAAATCCTTGTACTGCATCTAATGGCTCGTACCTCCATCGCTTTCCCTAACCTATGGCTAAGAGGTGACTTGTTGAACTTCTAAACTGAATCATTAATTTTGTGACACTCATTGTTGAGGTCTGAACTGCATAGACCGCAAGAACATAAAAGCAAATATCGAAGAAGAAAAAGAGAAACATGTGGGGATAGAGAAGCATGAACTGAGTTTGAAGGGTAAATTATGAAAAATCCGAATGGGTGTATTTGTTTTTAGCACAATCAAAAATCAGAAAAATTAAAATCACAAATATAAATTAATATTGAAGTTTGTTAACATAGTTCGGCACATTTTGCCTACGTCTGTGGGGCCTTCACCTAGCTTAATTCTTTCACTAACGATAATAGTTTTATACAAGGCTTTATTAAGTCGACACCACTCAACCCTTGACACTATCTCTCGTCTTCACAACCTGTGAAAGAATTTTACACTTAATAGTACGATCATCTTGTACTAACCTCAACAAAAGATTTTTCTCAATAGTCTTATAACGATAGAACACTAAATAAATAACTCAAGTGATTAAACAAAATTCAACATAAACAAAAACACTTGAGATAAAAACCAACTCCTAAATATGCCACTTCTTCAGCGAAAGAACGGGAAGTTGTCAACCAAGAAATCTACCATGAATCTTCGATATAGTTACTGAAACATCCTACACACAGTAGCCACAAAACATCTCAAATTAACAAACTTTTCATCACCGAAACGTTAACCCAATAGAGCTGCAACAACTAAGACAACTACTAAAGTTTTTCGCATCAAACCAACAACAAAAACAACAACTACAAAGTCACGAAAACTTTTGAAATTTTCACATACCAGCACAAAAAATAAAAGCTACAAAATTACCTAAGACAACCCTCAATTATCGTTTAAGGATGGAAGAATACCTAGTTGCAGAAAATCACACAATCAACTGAAACCAAAGCCCCAAAATTACATGATCCCTTAACAGAAAAATTTAGCAACCTCCAGAAAAATCAGCTACCCAATTACTCTCAATGAACATTCAAAATAGAGGATAACACAGCTCCCAAAATCAACAATCACACAACCCTCTATTGGTTATTCAAAACAAAAGAATATGAGTCGCTGAACAAACACATAATATCCACAAAAAACTCCCTTATGTTGGTTGTTCAAAAACAGCAAATATCATAACACCATTAGTTGCATGAAAAACCACTTTCAAGAATAAAGACCCAAATAGCATCAAGAACTTAATCGGAAGTTAGCCTACCACACAAGTTTTCGGCAATTGACAGGAAGAAACAGTAACAGTACCCACCGTAGGTACACCCAAGAACAAGATACTCACCTCATGCAAGTAGTCTTCTCATCATAGAATTCTTCATATTCACAACCGTACGCACATTAGTCCTTCCAATCACCAAACCAAAAACCCATAGCCTGAAATCACAAGGATCGTGCAACCAACCAAGACAGAAAAAGGAGTCACACATAATGTCCTTCTTCACACCTCAACGTGATCCTCACACATATTTATTGAAGATAGAATTTTTTTCACGCTTAAACCATTATCCCAAAAACTCTAATTCTAAAAAGAAGTATTATTTGGTTACACCTCATCTTAATTTGGATTTTAAGACTTTCATTATCTTGAAGATCCAATTATCAAAAATGCCAAAATTAAATAATGAAATATATAACATATATCTTAACAATCTCCCCCTTTTTGATATTTTCAAACTCCCCCTAAATAAAATAATTAGACATATAATCCACATAAAAAAAGAGCTCCCCCTTAATCCATCATCAAGTTCCAAGAAACATCCATCAAATTCTTAAAGAAATAATAATGAACAATTATCCAATCATCCAAAATTCTCCCCCTTGGGACAAAAAGATCCCAAAAAAGCAAGACTAATAGTTACGAAGATACCTTAAAATCTCCCCCTGAATTTAGTAATCACCAAAAGCAATCTGATGTCTCTCTTTGAGATAAAATAATGTCAAAACAAAAATACCTTTAATGCGATCAATTTCAGTGAATGAAGAAGCATAAAAATTAATAATAGGTGTAGCGGAAGAAAGAATCATAAGCATACTACGATGACAATTTACCACAGTTCAAAACACTAGACAAAGTGTCGTTACTCACATAAAAGTCATCCGTATATGACTGATCAAATTTAGAACCCTAAAAATGCATTCAGGGAATCATAATCAAACTTAACCAATCTCGTCCTCATATAAACCATATGAACACATATTGCTCAAACTTAAACAAACCACAATGTAAAGAGAAACCAGAATAAAACTTGAAAAAGTCTAGATGTTAACTCCTTCAAACTCCTCTTTTTTGTTTTTCTGTTTTTAATAAACAACATTAAACTATACTTCAAAAATGTAAAACACACAGTCTCTGTGCCCCTAGAAGAAATTCAAACTTGGACTTATTCCTCATCACATTATCTCGGTCATCAACTATTTGGTTGATTTCTTCTTCTGAAGTAGCTGACTTATCCTCGGTCTGAATAGTTTCTTCAAAAGCAGTATCTAACTATGAATCTAGACAATTTCTTGTTTTTTCTTCACTATTTCTTTGTGCTTGTACTTGACCCTTTCTAACCCAAGAATGCTTCGGTAACATGGGTTGCTACTGGAAATTTAATGGAGAGTGTCTAGTTTTTCAGTTTTGACCCCTTTGAAACATCATTGTAACAACTTGTAACATTTCGGTCTTATGTTCTCGATTACTCCACAGAAGTGACATATAGGTATGAACCACCGATTTTTCTTTGTATTTTCTCCTTGGACAGATCTGGTTGCACTAATTTTCTCATCATTTGACTTAGAACATTCACCTCTATAGGCAATGTTTTGAAGGTTTCCTTTAGTTTTACTAATTTCCAACAACTTTTCTAGCTTTTCGGTACTTCCATTTAACATTCTTATTCCTTTTTCTGTACTGAACAACTTTAATTTTGTTTCACCAAGCTCATCTAATGTAGACAACAACTTCTTCTCTAAATCTTGAATGATGTTCTTCATGAAAGAGTTTTCCTCCTTCAACTTCTCAATTTTCTTATATGTTTGGACCCATTTAGCATACATTAACTCATCAGCTTCATAAATATCTTCCTTTTTATGATCTAAAGTATTGTTATTACTGTCATAATCTGATATTGAGCTTTGAGCTGATTCGTCTACATTTTTCCTGAAATGTTTTGATTTAATCACGTTTTCGTCATCAGTTACTTCCTTCTTAGTTGCTATAAAGCAAGTAATTGGACTTTTACTGTATAAAACAACTAACATAGCACTATTCACAGCTTCTTCTTCACTACTATACTCACTTCCGGATTCATTCTCACTCTTAGTATTTGTATAGGACTTCCCTTTTCTCGTCTTCAAGGTGTTAGCAAATTCCGCTTGTACATGTCTAAAGCCTTGACACTCATGACATTGAATTTTCTTCACTTTTCTTTCACCTTTTTGAGTTTTCCCTTATTGTTTGAAATTATTATTTGATGAGCTCCCATTGTTTTGCCTAAAATCAGATCTGTCCTTCTTCACTTTCGTTAACCACTTATTGAAATTTATTGTCAATAACTTTATATACTCATTCTCATCAGATTCATCTTCGAAGTCATTCACTGCTTTACCTGTTGGCCCTGGGTCTTGGTTCCTATTTCGTGGCGTCAAGGTGCCAAAATTGGAGTATTTTTAAAATAAAAATAATTATAAATAAAATTAATATCAAAATAAAAAGAATTTAATTCCTTGGTGGGAGCAAAAATAAATATACAAACAATTAAAATAAATAGCCTAGAATAAATTTGACATGAAAATAAATTAAATAAATCATAAAGGGACCCTTTTTCATATAAACAAACAATAATAAAAATAAAACAATATAATGAGAAGTCGGAAAATGAGGAGTAAAACAATAAATCAACTTATGAATTATTGAATAAAAATCCCTGTCGCACACATCCACTTCAAAACTTCATAACTTTCAATCCAAAAATTCAAAAGTTGTAAACTTTATGTCATTAGAAAGATAAGAGAAATATCTACAACTTTCATGAAGACACCTTTGTCAAATTCTTCCTAGATTAATCCAATTTATTTCTTAAGGTTTCAGATCACATTTTATCCCCCTTTTTTCTCTTTTCTTTCCATCATCAATATATACATATATAATTGCTAACTATAACAAAAGACCCAAATCTAACATTTAAATTCATACATACAAAACTCCCTTTAAACAATTTACTTAATGAAAACCCAACAAAAGATCATCACACAACCAATAATCTCATTCCCAGCCATAATGACAACTTAACAGAAAAGAAAATTTTTGCACATAAAGAATAGAGAATCTCTGCAACTTTCACTGTCAATTTTCAACAAAACAGAGTTAGTGTACATCTTCATACCTCATATCAGAAGCCATATTAGTAGCATGATACAAAAATTACAATCTTGAATACTTATGCATGATATGCTTCTAATTACCAAAAGATTCTAAACTAACTAGTTACAAAAGTCTGAACTTCTTAGAGTTGCCAAAGCTTTGCAAGAGTTCAGTGATCTGCTTTGTCTGTACCTAAAGAGTGGAAAATTTGTGGGGTGAGTTGGGGAGCTCAGTGGCTAATTTGTTTATAGCCCGTGATAACGAACTACAAACACATAATTAAGTTCATACATATATAAACATGCTACATTTTAGACTTAGCAGATCACACTATCCATATTTCAAAACCTTGAGAATTTTATAGACCATAACACATTATCTCATAAATCAAATCTTATGTTTCATTTAACCATCAGAAAATAACACTCAATTATGCTCTATATTCAACAAATTAAGATGCAATGCACAAACATAATGGCTCGAGAGAATCCATAGAATGAAATGGCAAAACCGAAGTTTACACCATAAACGAAATGAGTCCATCTTTTAAAGCTCATATGCTACAAGCAGGCAGCTGAGAGAAGGCTTTAAGTCAATATGCATGTGAAGAACGAAATGGTATCTCTCTTGCCTACATAAGCAAAGTTTCAGATGCATACATATTTCATAACATATTCATATTTTCATGCTTCTTAAATTTTCTGCTTTGCATCAATACTAAATTGCAGTTTCTTTCAAAGTAAACATGATAACAAATTCATAAGACATTTTTCTCACATTTACAATGAGTAAAAGCAAGTATTTAAATACACATACAAAAAATAATTTTAGTTCATCATCACAAAAACTATAAACATATTACCACCTCTTTACTTACAAATCCAAGCTCAAAACTTGTCTCTCCTCTTGTTCTTGCCTTCGACTTTCTTGTTCCCTTCAAACAACCATATTTTTCATTCAAACAACATACATGGCTAAAACTTCCATAAATCTTTACTATCCAAAAATGAGCTTAGACTTAATTTACTCTTGATTTATCTAACTAGAAGAACTAAGATCTAGTTAAAGGTTCATAAAAATCTAAAAACATCAATCTCTTGTTCCTCTTCTTTTTTCATCTTTATTTCAGCTTATAAAAACCTAGTTTCTCTACTTTCTTCTTCTATCAAAACAAGAAAAGAAGATAGAGGTTACCAAAAAAGCATCTGAATCTTCTTCTTCTACTTCTTATCTTTTTTTCTTTCTTTCCTTCTTCTCCTATTCTGTTTTAGTTTCTGCTTCTCTTCTTTTACTTCTTTCTACATTTTTCTTCTCTCTTTTTTCTTTCTTTTTTACTATACATGACTCTCCTCTCTTCTTTCTCTAGTTTCTTCTAGGTTCTTCTTTTCTTTCTTTCTTAACCTCACAAATATGTTTCTTTCTTTCTTACTATTATTATTATTTTCCAGCACCTCACTCACGCATCCCTTCATTATTTTTCTCTTATTAATCTAAAAACAACTCTAATCTTCCAAACTTACCCTTCCATATTTACTCTAATACCTTCTAACCCCTTCATTTAATTCTAACACTTCCATTTAATCCATGCATTCGTATAAAATAAAAATATTCATAAATAAACTCTATAAATTTCTAATTCAAAATTCTGATTTTTACTTATGACTAAGCGTCAACAAATTTCTCATTTAATAATTCTAACTTCTAAGAAAAGTTCGGGGTCCAACAATTCTCCCCCTTAAGGAATTTCGTCATCGAAATTCTTACCAACATACCTTGTCAAGGCGATATGATGCTCTCAAAACATTTTTTTCTTCTAATTGCTATTTTATATCTCTTCAGTGTTGATCCACTTAATTTTTCTGTTTTTCTTGAGTCACGCAGATTCTACTACAAATCAATTTTCACGTCATATTCAATTATTCGCTTGAATTTATCATACATAATCGCTTTCACATTTCAATTTTTATCAGACCTAAGTTCCTTTAATAATAACAACAACAACACCTCAAATTCATGAAGCTAATAATATAAGTAGGCTACTTTACACTAAACAAAATTCATGTACTTTTTATAGCATATTTAAATTCTTATGCCTGAATCCTATTTCTAACTAACTCCAATAGTTACTTCTGATTTGTTTAATAGTCATTCATTCTCAAAAATGGAACATTTAATTCATGCGATATGATTAGATAAAACATCTATATCACAAAAAGGTTTTTCACCTCAATCATCTACACTGCTTTCATAATCTTTATCAATCAACTATATTCATCATTGCCATTTCAACCATTCTTAATACCTCAATAAGATCAATTTCAACTGTTCATGATATTTCAATAAATTCAATTACTGTCACACTTTACATGATCAGCATAATAGAAAGATATTTTCAACAAAACATCAATTAATATCTCATGCTAATGATACTTCAATCACAATTGATTTTGAACAACCTCTGAATATTCTACGACTATTTAAAGTTATTTCTCTATAGTAATTAACTATTCAACATAACCACCTAATCCCATACTTCCATTGTGTTACTTTAATTCATCTCATAATTTTAACTATAGGAATCATAGATTACTTCCTATACCATATCCAAATATAGAATTCATATGTGCTCAATCACATTATCCACCAATATAACTACATTATCAGATATGTACTCATAATAACTGGTAAACATAACCTTGAGAACTTCTACATATATCATTATCATTTATTTCATCTTCCATACATACGTTCTTAATAAATTCAGAATTATAGACACTTTACCATCTTGAAATTCTGATCTCAATTCCACTAACACAATCTCATACCAGATCATAACCCTTATCACACCAACTAACAATAATTTTAAATTCTAAGTTCAACCCTTCAATTCCACTTTGCTTGTATACTTTAAATCTTGTCATTTCTACCTATGTCTCTATTTCTTTCTCAGTCAATTCATAAAAATATATTCACATCTATATCACTTCAAGTATATATCCACACTAAAATTTTGTCACCATATTCGCTGACATAACCACAAATACTGAATCTATGTCTAACATGTCGGGTTATGTAGTATTTCTTATTTCTAGATATCCACAAACTTCATTATCTTGTACTCTGACAAATCACCATTCTTCTCATTGTTTCTAATAGCTTAACCTCTTAATCAAAGTCCATATGTGCGACTTATGTGGTTGCAATTATAGGGATTCTATACTCATCAGTGTCCTTCTCTAATGGTGGGGAATCATGTACAGGAGATCCTTACAAAAACTCCTTGTGTTCTTTCACGAGGTGACATTTTACTCCTTTAATCTAAACATTATCCTTAATCTTACTTTTCATTTTAATCTTATTTCATACATGTATGCATGATATGCATGTCACTTAATGCAATCAATAAACTCAATAATGCAAACAAATAATTTAACAATACAAACATTTTATCACACATCATATATTTCATAACATAACATATTCTAAGCCTAGGAATCCTTAGAAACTGTGGGCTCTTATACCAAAGATGTTAGCCCTGGGTCTCGGTTCCTATTTCGTGGCATCAAGGTGTCAAAATTGGAGTATTTTTAAAATAAAAAATGATTATAAATAAAATTAATATCAAAATAAAAAGAATTCAATTCCTTGGTGGGAGCAAAAAATTAAAATAAACAGCATAGAATAAATTTGACATGAAAATAAATTAAAATAAATCATAAAGGAAACTTTTTTTCATATAAACAAATAATAATAAAAATAAAACAATATAATGAGTCATCGGAAAACGAGGAGTAAAACAAATAAATCGACTTATGAATTATTGAATAAGAAGAAGAAGAGGAAGTAGCATTTGTCATGGGCATGAGTTTTCATTTCTCACACTCGTGAGACAAGGAGACTTTTGATGAACAGGGGCGAATTTTCAAGGTTTGTCGCGCGACTTTCGTAAGAAGCACGATCGCGACATCCCTGTCGTACACACCCACTTCAAAACTTCATAACTTTTAATCCAGAATTTCAAAAATTATAAACTTTATGTCATTAGAAAGCTAAGAGAAAGTTCTACAATTTTCATGAAGACACCTTTGTCAAATTCTGCGTAGATCAATCAAGCTTATTCCTTACAGCTCCAGATCACATTTTATCCCCCTTTTTCGTCTTTTCTTTCCACTGCCAATATATACATATATAACTGCTAACTATAACAAAAGACCCGAATCCAACATTTAAATTCATACATACAAAACTCCCTTTAAAAAATTTACTTAAAGAAAACCCAACAAAAGATCATCACACAACCAATAATCTCATTCCCAGCCATAATGACAACTTAACAGAAAAGAAAATTTTTGCACATAAAGAACAGAGAATCTTTACAACTTTCACTGTCAATTTTCAACAAAACAGAGTTGGTGCACATCTTCATACTTCATATCAGAAGCCATATCAGTAGCATAATACAAAAATTACAATCTTGAATGCCAATGCAGGTGCACATCTTCATACTTCATATCAGAAGCCATATCAGTAGCATAATACAAAAATTACAATCTTGAATGCCAATGCACGATATACTTCTAATTACCAAAAGATTCTAAACTAACTAGTTACAAAAGTCTGAAATTCTTGGAGTTGCCAAAGCTTTACAAGAGTTCAGTGATATGCTTTATCTGTACCTAAAGAGTGGAGAAGTTGTGGGGTAAGCTGGGAAGCTCAGTGACTAATACGTTTATAGCCCCCGATAATGAACTACAAACACACAATTAAGTACATCTATATATAAACATGTTATATTTTAGACTTAGCAGATCACATTATCCACATTTCAAAACCTTGAGAATTTCATAGACTATAACACATTATCTCACAAATCAGATCATATGTTTCATTTAATCATTAGAAAATAACACTTAATTATGCTCCATATTCAACAAATTAAGATGAAATGCACAAACATAATGGCTTGAGAGAATCCTATAGAACGAAATGGCGAAATCGAATTTTACACCATGAACGAAATGAGTCCATCTTTTGGAGTTCATATGTCACAAGCAGGCAGCCAAGAGAAGACTTTAAGTCAACGTGCATGTGACGAATGAAATAGTATCTCTCTTGTCACATAAGCAAAGTTTCAGATGCATATATATTTCATAACATATTCATATTTTTATGATTCTTAAATTTTCTGCTTTGCATCAATAATAAATCGCAGCTTCTTTCAAAGTAAACATGATAACAAATTCATAGGACATTTTTCCCATATTCACAATGAGTAAAAGCAAGCATTTAAATACACATACAACAAATAATTTCGGCTCATCATCACAAAAACTATAAATATATTATCCACCTTTTTACTTACAAATCCAAGCTCAAAACTTGTCTCTCCTTTTGTTCTTGCCTTCGACTTTCTTGTTCCCTTCAAACAACCATATTTTTCATTCAAATAACATACACGGCTCCATAAATCTCTACTATCCAAAAATGAACATAAACTTAATCTACTCTTGATTTATCTGACTAGAAGAACTAAGATCTAGTTAAGGGTTCATAAAAATCTAAAAACATCAATCTCTTGTTCCTCTTCTTTCTTCATCTTTATTTTAGCTCATAAAAACCTAGTTTCTCTACTTTCTTTTTCTATCAAAACAAGAAAAGAAGATAGAAGTTACCAAAAACGCAGCTGAATCTTCTTCTTCTACTTCTTATCTTCTTTTTCTTTCTTTCCTTCTTCTCCTTTTCTGTTTCAGTTTTTG
>JANZXR010000009.1:24914301-24928789 GCA_027575705.1 Erythroxylum echinodendron | reverse complement strand
ACGCCACCCTCGCGGGGCACGGATTCGGGTATCACGATCGATATCGGGTTCGGGTTCGGCGGGAGTGGGGTGCTACATAGAACATGGGTTATCATCGTTTCACCATGAGGATCATATCTTGAGCATCACTAAAAAATTTTCTTAATGCCTCGAGAATGTTGAATTGCCTCTATTTACAAAGAAGTTATTAGGCAAAGCTAGAGAATTTACATTTTAAGCAACTTATGGGTTAGTTGCTATGGCTTAGGTCTATATAATAACTTCACTTAAGAAATATAGAAATATGAAAATTAAGTTCTTCCATTTAAACGCTCTTTGAAAGAGATAATATGCTCCAAAATTGCATCAAAATTCTTTCCTGCATTGGAGCATAAAGTCTGTTACTTATGGCAGCTTCTGTATATTAATGGACATTTTGGTCAAATGCCATTGATCTGCCTTGTACCGTTTACGGTAACTATGAAACTACCTATCTAACATCCTAATCTCTTCTATATTCTCATAATAAAGCCATGCCTTAGTGATCTTCACTTGAAAATCTTTTTCTTAAACCATTCTTCTGAGAATATCACATACCTGCTTATTCTTGATGTTCTTAATTATAACGTGATCTCTACAAGCAATTTGAAGCTCAGATGCTTGAAGTTTGTTCCAAATGTAGTTTGGTTCTCCTGAAAATTGACAGTTCTTGTAGGCCAAAGGTGCATCTATACCATCAAGGAGCATAAATTATCTCCATCCATAAAAAAAAACCCATCAGTTGGAATTAAATTCTGTTATAAATTGTTAATTAGAACCAGAAAGATCATGCATGTCTTGTTCTAAAGGCAATGATGTGTCCAGAAGCCAAAAAGAATAGTTTTTTAACAATATCCAGAAGTAGATTGAGGATTACACGTAAAACTTTATTCCTTCTTTGTCTTCTGATAATGAAGGGTGTTCTTTTGAAACCAAATAAATTCACCATGCATAAAAATCCCTCTTCTACCATAACACAGATCAAGTTCTTTCTCTCTTCCTGTTTTTAAGATCTAGACTATGGCTTCTGGAGCATCTAAATCAGCAGCCTTCGTGCTCCTAATCCTCAATGTTTTGCTCTATTTCATTATAACAGTGGTTGCTACATGGGCAATGAATCATGGGATTCATCTTTCTCGAGAAACAGGTAAAATTTTGGACGACTTTGGAGCACAATCATGCAGGATTTTCCTGGAAATTTTGCTAACTTCCTTTCGCACTATCCTGTATGTATATGCAGCATCTGCTTTACCAATTCCTGCTCACATATTCCCAATCTACTGTTCCCATTGGGGAAAAAGAGGAATGGATAGAATTGTGAAGGAAAAAGGAAGACATAGCTCACGTGTAGAAGCAACGAGAAAAAGAAGGAAGTTATATCATGAGATCGAACTGGGGTCAAATGGAGGGCTGTTGGTTTGAACATCATGCATATATTATGAATTTGCTTAAATTTACATATTTATTTTTATACTATAGAATCAAAGTTACACTTTTATTTTTTTCCTATCATTTCCATGCACTTGATGCAATTTAGCATTTAATATAGTTGTCTCATGTTTATTTTGAATCATGTTTATCATTTAATACTTCGTAGAAATTGTTATAATTCATATCACTTATATATGGTTACATTTAGTGATGGAAGGTTTGAACAATATGAACGATTCCAATGATTGTGTGGAAATAAATGAAAAAGATGGAGTATGGAATGATACTATAGAGATATATCTAATCTCCTTGATGATTGATGAACTGAAGAAGGGAAATCGAATGACTACTACCTTTTTCAAATCTGGTTGGAAGAATATTAAGGCATGGCTTCAAACAAAATTCAATAAGTAGTATACTGATATTCAATTGAAGAATAAGCATAATGGATTAAGGGTTAGATTGAAGAATTTCAAGAACTTATTGAAAGAAATAGGAATCAGCTACAACTCTGTTACTCGTGAAGTCAATGCTACAAATGAATGTTGAGAAAATCTATTTAAGCTGAAATATTTCTTTTTTATTAATATATCATATTATATAATATTTATTCTCATATTCATTTTTCATCATTATAAATGCATAAAATCACTCACAGAGTCAAAAAAAAGGATATAAGGAATTTTCATACTTGTGTCATATTTTTGGAGATACTACTGCAACTGGTGTGCATGCACATCCACCAACTAAATCTCTATCGAATAGTATAGAAGAGGAACATGAAAATGATGTTGATGAAGATTACTCATATAATGAAAAGGAAGGTCAAAATATAAGTTCTATGTCGAAGAGAAAGAAATCTCCTAAGAATAAGAAGGCAAAAAAGACACATTCTAACATTTTAGAAGAGGTATTGGTTATACTTGGTGAACAATAAAAAAGGAAGAATGATTTACTTACGAAAAAACTGAGTGAAACATCTTCCACCGCAGAGAGTAGATCTCTAGAGTGTAACATAATGATGGAATGTCTAAAGTCCTTAGATGAATTGGGTGTTAACAATGTGCAATATGGAAAAGCTATAAAGGCTTTACATGATTCTCCACTTTATAGGGATATTTTTATGAAGATGATAGATACAAGGAAGTTGCATTGGGTTATGTTGCTTTAGTTATATTTTCATGTTATTGCATATTGAATTCTTATTAATTTGACGCTTTTATTTTAAACATTATTCCATAGTTTGAACATTTTAAGTTTGTGATTTGTATGAATATTTGACTTAACGTATGAATATTTTGTCTACATTCGATTAAACTTTTTTATTGAATGTTTTATTAATTATTTAATGTTGTCATTGTAGATACATAAATTTCTTATCAGATTTTGAATCAAATTCTGATGATGAACGTAAGAAAGTAATCATTATTTCTCTAGATGGGGGGGAGAACAAATACTTTTATTTACAAAAGCAACCATGTAGAACTTCTACTCTATCAGGTTATTATTAGATAATGGAACTTTTGAATGGGAATCCTACAAGGATTTATAAAAACTTAAGAATGAGAAAGATAATCTTCTTGAGCTTATGTGATGAGTTGAAGAGTTTAGGAAGCTTAAAGGCAACAAGTCATTTTGACTGTGTAGGAACAAGTAACAATTTTCTTGATGACTATAGGGCATAGTGAGACAATTAGAGTCAATACAGAACACTTTCAACATTCGACCTGGACAATTTCGAAATACTTTTGTAAAGTCTTATATATAGCTAATCGTCTTGCAAAAAGATTCATTACTCCACCATCTTTTACTAATACACCTCCTGAGATTCAACATAATTCAAAATTCTTTCCATATTTTTAGGTACATTCGTTTATTTAATTACTATTTTAATTATGTTCTTATGATTAATAATTATTTTAATTTTTAGGATTGTGTAGGAGCAATAGGTGGTACACATATTAATGCGCATGTTCCAACTGATGAACAAATACCATACAAGGGCAAAAGAATTAATCTAACCCAAAAGATTATGTGTTGTTGCTCATTTGACATGCGTTTTACATATGTAATGGCTAGACAGAAAGGTACTGCAAATGTCTCTCGAGTTCGTTTAGAAACAGTGACAAATCCAGCAAATCAATTTCTTATGCCTCCACAAGGTAATATATTATTTTAAATAAACATAGTAATTATGATTCATTTTTAATATTTTTTGTTAATAGTATGTTCCTTATATGTTAGGTAAGTACTGTTTGGTTGATTCAGGCTACACTAATATGCCTAGATTTCTTTCACCATACCGAGGTGAAAGATATCATTTGTGAGATTATAGAGGCAGAGGAAGACCTCAAGATTCACAAGAATTGTTTAACTATAGGCATTCTTCATTAAGAAATATTACTGAAAGATGTTTTAGCATTCTAAAAGCAAGATTCCCTATACTTAAAAACATGTCAAGCTATGATATGAAGAAACAAAAATACATCGTTATTGCTAGTTGTATTATACACAACTATATTAGAATGTATGAACAAACCAATGAATTATGTGAAAGTTGTGCTGAAAATGAAGAACAAATTAGGGAAAGTGAAAATAAAAACGCAAGTTCTCAAATGGAGTATAAGATCACTCCAACACAACTTCAAAGTATGTCTAGGAAGCGAGATGAAATTGCTAGACAAATGTGGAGTGATTATATTATTTCTAATTGATTTATTTTTCTTTTTATAAATGATAGTACTATTATGATTTCAAGAATTATAGTACGATGGACATATTTTATTGATTAGAATAACTTAATATAATTTCTAATTTATGTAATTTTATTATATACAATAAATGTGTAATTTTTTAATAATATTTGATTTGAATATATTTTAATTTTAGCTATAATGATAATTAATTAATTTCAAAATATAATGTATTATATTATAATTATTACACATAAGAGTATAATTACAAAAAAATAGAAATAGTATAATAAAACCAAACATGTTTTTATTTTTAGTTTTTTATTACAACTTTCAACCAAATAGGTTTTTGTTTTCAGTTTTTATATTACAAATCTCAACCAAACAGGTTTTCGTTTTTTTAAGAGTTTTTGTTTTCAATTTTTATATTACAAATCTCAACCAAACAGGTTTTCGTTTTTTTTAAGGGAAAAAGCATAAACCAAAAAAAGGAAATAGAAACCAAAAACAACAACAACAAATATAAGGAGAACTAAACTACCTCTAAATAAATAACTCAAGTGATTAAACAAAATTCAACATAAACGAAAACCTTGAGATAAAAAGCAATTCTCTTAAACACAAGGATTGTGCAACCAACCAAGACAGAAAAGGGAGTCACGCACAATGTCCTTCTTCACACCTCAACGTGATCCTCACACACGTCTATTGAAAATAGAATTATTTCATGCTTAAACCATTATTCCAAAAAATCCAATTCAAACAAGAAGTATTATTTGGTTACACCTCATCTTAATTTGGATTTTAAGACTTTCATTATCTTGAAGATCCAATTATAAAAAATGTCAAAATTAAATAATCAAATATATAGCATATATCTTAACAAATTATATTACAATTAAATATTAGATTATTCAATTATCATATAATTTTTAATTTCTCATTTATTTTTACTTAAAATAATCATAATATTAAAATTCTTACATTTGAATAAATATTAATTTAAAATTAAATACAAAATTAATGAGATATGAAAAAGAAGATTTATGTCATTTTTAAGTAATGTTACATGAGATAAGTAAAAATTGTAAAAATATTAAAATAAAAACAAAATATCGAGCCACTCTTAAATTAAATACCTATTGACCAAAAACTCGCCTAAAGCTTGTACATATAGTGGAAGTCAATTAAAATAAAGTGTTAATTGCTTAAAAATTTTATAATTTATTATTTAACTAAATTGCTAAAATATAATTAAATTAATTTGAAAGGTTCTCACATAAATCTTGAATATTGATATAAATATTAAAAAATTGAAAATAACACTTACAATTTTATATGAAACATTTTCTTATTATAATAAAACACTAAATCTCCATTAATATTTAGTGTTTACTTTTAGACATTGTACTAATTTTGAGTGTAATTTTGAATTTCATCAATATTTATGTAAATATTTCAAATTCATATGATAATGTTTTAAATTACTTTTGTATATATTTTTAACGATTATAGGGTTGATTTATAAAATATTTTTAAATATAAAATGGAAGTTATGATATTTAATCTTTTAAGAATTATCTTGAGAAAAGTATTAATTTAAAAGAATCTGAACAGGAATGATAATTAAATTTGAATTCAATTTAGCTTGAAGTCAAGAGGTTAGGGCTTAAGAATTAGCCTGAGATCTTATCAAAAATATCCAAAACAATATCATTTTGAGGAAATATTTTAAAATAATATTATTTTAATTTTAGTTTTTAAAAATAATTTCATTTTAAACGATTCGAGTGATTCCAAGTAGATGTTTTGAATTTATTAGACGAATTCATTTTTTTTTTAAATAATATCTATTGGCCTCGGAGGTAAATCAGCGCTAGTTTAGATGGCCTTTTGGTTAGATCGTTAAAGGGGCTTACAATTGAAGTTTTTGATTTCATATTCAAGTTGAAAACATATATCTTAGCTTTATATCTTCCATTTGGAGCTTAACTTGAAGCTTAAGATGCACACACAGACGATTAGAAAGATGTGGTGTTGTTCGAAATCCATAAACCATCTCAATTGTAGGGTAGAATTTCTTCGAATTTTTCCTTACTGCGTTCAAAACAACATGTCTTTTAGATGGTCCCTCTAAAACACGAGAAGGATTTTAATAATCTTTCTAATTATTTCGTTCTTCAATTTTATGTAAGAGAATCCTTAGGGCTATGATTATTCAATTGAAAAGATCAAGATTTGATGCTCTTCAAAGATCTCCCCTGCTTACCTTTAGCGGGGATCAAAATGATGTCAATTAATATGAATCGATCCAAATTATGATTTAAATTCAATATAGCATATAACTTCTAAACTAGTTTATGAAATTTTCAAAAATCGATTGAAGTTAGAAAGGCTTGAAAGAACAGGTGCTTAGTGTGGGACTATCTCAAAATCCTTTTATTGTGAGCCTTTTGTTTGAGATTCTTTACTAATCTTATTCATGGATTAATTAAAACATGCAAAAGTTCTATTTTCCTCAGACATTCTAGGAGTTTCTCCTTTTTGGTTATGGAAATATAGAAGAAACTGTTTAGGAATTACTAAATACAGGGATGAGATGGTGCATTCAATTGTTAAATAACCAAATTTGATTAAGGAACAGAGTTTATCTGCTGATGGATTAGAGTATCTATTCAAATTGTGATCATAAAAAAGAATATAAATATACTCTCGAAAGATAAGTGGACATATGAACTTCTTTTTTGAGACATATCTAGTTCTATTTGATCCCTTTTTTATGCTTGAAATAATCTAATTAAATCTTAGGGTAAAAAAATCGACATATTATCTTCTAAAACCAACACTTTTGATGTTACTTGATGTATAATAATTTTTATATGTCTATTATAGATCTATACCTCATACAATCGATATCTTATTTTCAGTAGAATAAATCTACTAATTATTTGATTCTAGTTAGTAAGAGAGATCTTGAACTAATAAGTAAATTTTAGAAGTTAAAAGTTTATGATATACGTATTAAACAATAACTTCTTAAGAAAGAAATTAATGGATATTGATTCTTAGCAGTTATTTCAAGCATCTACC
Source organism: Erythroxylum echinodendron (assembly GCA_027575705.1). Classification (NCBI taxonomy): domain Eukaryota; kingdom Viridiplantae; phylum Streptophyta; class Magnoliopsida; order Malpighiales; family Erythroxylaceae; genus Erythroxylum; species Erythroxylum echinodendron. Next base: position 24,921,557 of record JANZXR010000009.1, on the reverse strand, counting down.
CAATCTTAGGGAATGGTTGAGATTACTAATGTTCAATGCCTAGCCAAAAGGTATGTGGAGGCGACCTTACTAAATGATGGACTAGAAAAGAGAATAGCTAATTGAGCCCAACAAAGAGGGGTCAAAACTCTGGAATGATACAAATGATTAAGGAGGGAGCACTCCAATCTAAAGTTTGGAATGGAGTAAGAACAATCAAGGGCACTGCCTTCCTTCAGCTTTCTGAGGTAACTTCGATCATTTCTCAGTGAGCTACTTATTATTGCAGGGCTTGTGCTCTCTATCATTCCACACACTGCATAACATTTTACGGTAGATCTAACTAGATACAAAGTGTTTGAAGGAGGACTTTTGTGTCTCGAAATTGAGCCCAATAAAAAGGGATCAAAACTCTGGAATGGTACAGAAGAGTCAGGAGGGAGCACTCCAATCTAAAGGCAATTTGAAAATCTAGGATTTGAATTGATGTATTCCTTTTTATTTCTCATTAACTGAATGACATCTGCTTCTAAAAATCCCAGTTATTCTGAGCATGATAGTAGAGATCTCATTGCTATTACTCAAAATTGGCCCAAAAATTGGATAGGGTTCAAGATGCAATCGAGCCTCGGTCGCTGACTCAAATGCCCCTCGAACTGCATAAAATGGTCGCCTATTACACTCATGCCTATTTGAAAACTTTATTGTTTTTTAAGATTTGGATCCATCAATTCAATGGAAGCTGTTGTTGGGTATTCTCTATATAAGAGTCAAATTGTTGGGAAACCCTGGTTGCGCGACTTTCTTTTATTAGATGTCTATTTTATTTTGTCTAACTTGACTAAGCTTGACCTACTTGACTCAACGGTTAGGGTATTGCTTTCATATGGCTAGAATCATTGATTCAAATATAATAATAGGTAAAAACGGTTGAAACCACTACTTTTTAAGGGAAGAGACAAAGTTTTTTTTCTCAATTTTAATAGGATGATGTTGGAATTGAATTTCCTACCCGTGATTCAAATAAGAAAGACACAACTTTTGGAAGACCTTGTGTTATGTCACCCTTCACGTAATATTTTCAAAGGAATTACAAATGAATTTGCGATTCACCAATTATTGATGGTTCTAGAAATGCCGATCTTACATTACATCTAATAATACTTAGAATTACTACCAAAAAATTATGTAAAAGATCATTGGGCATGCGGGTTTTCCATAATAATTATTACTCGTTCCATTCAGATTTAAATTGTAGGTGAAGGGATTGAGCCTAATCGAATTGATGATGAAGTCGACTTAGGCTTAGTTTGGGGGAGCGGTGGCGGGTAACAATTTGCTGAAATCAACCTACTGAAATGATAAGAATAAGTACTTATGTGTTTGTGATTGTTATTTTGGGAACTGTTGAAACGCGAAAATAGATATTTGGTAAGTGCGATTGCGGTTGCTAAAAATAGATAAAATGACTAAAAACTCATTAATTTAATAAACTATTAATTGTTGTATAAATAATTAAAAAATATATTATTAGTCATATAAATTTAAAATTATAAATAAGAAAATAAGAAAATATAAATAAAATAAATTAGTAAATAAAATATTATATAAAAATATATTATTAGTTATATTTATTAAGAGTATAATGGAAAATAATTCTTGTAGTGAAGGTTATTAACGGAAAATAAAATTTTTACCGCATAAGCAGTTTCTTACTGTAACCCTCTTTCTACTTATTGATTTCTATGATAGTCTTTTCTCCAACCTTTGGTTGTTCACCTTAACTCTAAACATGTAACTGTGTTTAAAACTATAGTAAATAAATACTTACCTCCACTCTACTACAGATCAAAACGTAACTTTAAATTAATTGTCATCCTTTATTGCGACCAATGTAGACTTAAAATGAACAAGCAAAACAAGTTAACACAAGGCCTATAGTCTATAGAAGTCCCAAGCCAAGAGGTCCCATTTTCATGTACTAAATGCTTTTCTCTGGAATTAAATGCTTCAGCTGGAAAATCCACCCACCTTCACTCAGAAAAATCATCTCCTCCAATCCTTCTGTCAAATGGATTTCTCAAATCCCACTTCAATCCTCAAATGTCCTCCTCCACCACCACAACCACCACCGTGCCCACCACAGCAACCTCTTCTCTCACCTCACCGATCACAACTTCCAACTATCTCACAAATCTTGGGCTTGGCTACTCCATAGCCATAGCTCTAGGCTTTCTAGTCCTCCTTTCCACTCTCCTCTTGGCTTCTTACATCTGTTGTCGTGCTCGTAACCGCAGAAACAACGACAACGGCGACAGCAACCAGAACTCTCCCTCTGACGGCATAATTCTGCCTAGAATTATCTTCGTCGCCGAGGAAGATGAAGAACTGGGTGGACGTGAGAATGACGACTCTGTCGCTGTTGGGCTCGACCAGGCTGTAATCAACTCTTATCCCAAGTTTCAATTCACGAAGGGAAGGTCTTTGAATGGGAATAATATTAATAATGAGGATGCTACTTGTTCGATCTGCTTGTGTGAGTACAAGGATTTGGAGGTCTTACGAATGATGCCTGAGTGCCGGCATTATTTTCACTTGTGCTGCATCGACCCTTGGCTTAAGCTTAATGGGTCTTGCCCTGTTTGCCGGAATTCGCCGTTACCGACGCCGTTGTCCACGCCGTTGTCGGAGGTGGCCTTGGTCGCAGTACGCGGCTGATTGTCGGAGGAGGTGAAATTCGATCGATTCCCCTAGTGGCAGGTTGATGTTTAGCGTTCTTGAGAATTGTAAATTTTGTTATCTTGGATGGTTAGATAGGGTAAGTTTAGAATCAGAAGTGCATATTGTTACTGGATTTCGATTTCAGACCGGCGAGTTGAAGGAATGTTGAATGAGAACACCTGAAAGATCAGGACTTTCTGGTGCCTGAAGTAACAGAAATTGGGATTTTTATGTTATATCGTGTTTTGAAATTGATCTCAAACAGTATTCTTTACTTTTAGAGCATAGATTTTGATTCCCGAATCCTCCTCTCGTCTCCGGTTTCAAGTTCCTTTGAGCTCCTGTTACGAAACTGTTCATTTGATCACTGTCACCGGCATTGGAAGGAACAGTCATTTCCGTGCTCCCAACTGACAAAGGCAACTAACGGCTCATTAAAGTTTAAACAGTACTTATATCCAGTTTGTTTCACATAATAATAGTATCCACATACAGGGACCGTACCTGACTTGCCCTGAACTCCTGCCTCTTGGCACGTTATTGTTACTTGATTGTACTTCAAGAAAGTGTACAGTTTTATATTGCAATGGTGGCCACCTTTCGTCAGCTCGATGGAATCGTTGGACTAATCACCTATGGGTGAAATGAGACCATAAAAAATGGCGGAACTATCGTTGAATTTCGCAGGATTGCTTGTTTGAAAATGCTTCTTTTTATATTTCGTGGTGAATTATTATATGGTTAAGTGGCCTTTCGTTAATATACAATATCTAAGATACTACAAAATGATGCAAGGGTTTGACTGGCAATCTCCAAGTGCCTCCTGCAAGTTCCTCTTTCTATGAGCCTAAGTCGAATTCCGAGGATTACCACCATCAAGGAGATCAAATACCTGTTTAATAAATATGATTCTGGACTCTGATCTGAGAGTACTCTTCCCGTAAGAATTAATATTATATGATCCGAGTTAAACATACCGTGCTTGCCATCCTTGGATGCCATTTCAGGCCATTATCTTTGAGCTTGAGCGTCTCAGGTACACAAGTTGTTCATCCGTACTTATCCCATGAGTGTTGTTTTCTTGTGGATTTTCTGTATATCAGTTGGTCCTTTCATCTGAGTTCATGCCCTTTGCATTTGACTTAAAAAACCATTCGAGTCAGTGGGTCAATTCGACTTTCCTGTAGATAGTTCTGATTCCCAAGTTTCCCCGAAGAAGATGCGAAAACCTAATATTTCTATGAAGATTGGAAAATGGGGTTGTATTCACAGGCCCATTTATATGCTTGGTGTTCTGCTTCTTGTAATAAGTATTGCAACTTTGACCAGATTATACTCTATCAGATCTATTTTTAGTTCAGATACCTTCTGCAAAAATGAAGTTATTGATGGTCAAGGTGGAGTTATTAGTGAAGAACATACAGGAATAAGAACTATAACAGATAAAATCGAAAGAGAACTGGGTGAGATTAGAGATCTGCGAGTGGAGTCATCAGTAGCAGTATATATGTCAAGATACAGTGTTTTTCTTGCTGAGGTTTTGGTGATGATCAAGTCATTACAGACAAATTTGCCAGAAGAAGCTCGTCAGGAGGAGAAGGATGGAATTAGATTTGTTCATCCTCTGATGAAACCCAATGAATCCGCAAATTTCTTCCTAATAGAAGAGATTCGTAAATATGTCACAGTCAAACCAAACAGATTAGGGAAGCAAAATTTTATGGGGGCTAATGGAACATTCACAAGCATTGGTCACGCGTGTTTTGACATGAAGAAGGAACTTGAAGAGTACATGGACTATGATGTTGGTGAAATCTGCAACGATGACTGGAAACTAGCTCAGAGACTTATGGTTCATGGCTGCGACCCTTTACCAAGAAGAAGGTGTCTGTCCAGAGCTCCAAAGCTATATAACAAGCCACTACCTATAAATGAGTCCACGTGGAAGTTGCCTGATGATCGAAATGTTCGATGGAGTCACTATAGATGCAAGACCTTCGCTTGTCTTGCTAGTAACAGCACTCGTAAAGGATTCTTCAAGTGTGCAGATTGTTTCAATCTTTCAGATCACGAAATGCCCAGATGGATCAAACATGTTGATTTGAACACCACCATCACAAATGTCACTACAGATTTCCTCATACCTGAAGTACTTGGAATCAAGCCTGGAGAGATCAGGATTGGATTGGATTTCAGCGTAGGAACCGGGACTTTTGCTGCTCGAATGAGGGAGTTCAATGTCAACATAGTCTCAGCTACAATCAACCTTGGAGCACCTTTTAGTGAGATGATTGCTCTCAGAGGACTTGTACCTCTTTACCTGACCATAAACCAGAGGCTTCCTTTCTTCGACAACACATTGGATTTGATACACACAACAAGGTTTCTTGATGGTTGGATCGATTTGGTGCTCCTGGACTTCATATTGTATGATTGGGATAGAGTCCTGAGGCCAGGTGGTTTGCTGTGGATTGACAGCTTCTTCTGCTTAAAAGAAGATTTGGATGATTATTTGGAAGCTTTCAAGATGCTTAGATACAAGAAACATAAATGGGTGATTGCTCCAAAGCTGGATAAGGATGATCGAGAAGCATTCTTCTCTGCTGTTCTTGAAAAGCCTCCCAGACCATTTCGTTGACCAGAGGCCTGTGATTGGGTAACTACTGAGGTACGAAAATCAACTATCAAATCAGTGTCATCTCTCAGCTTTTATTGATGCTTCGACAGGAGCATACGTGAAAGAGATTCCGCTTTGGAATCTCAACTTTTGTACTCTTTATACGTGTGTAACACAAAGGCATCGACAATAAGGAGAATTAATCTTGACGAGTATGGTCATGTTAGGCTTACGTTTTAAGATAAGATACTAAGGGGCCGAGCCGGCCTGACCTTGGATTATAATGGCCTATGGCTCGCGAGTCGAGATGAGTCGGCCCGTGACTCAGCCTGTGGCTCGACCGGCTACAGTTAGGTTGGACTTGGCCAACCCATTATTGCTTTTTTAAAGAAAAAATTTCCAAAACGGCATCATTTTTAAAGTTACAATCGGACTGACCTTGGGCCAAAATGCAAGCCGGCTGGGTAGATTTTGACATCCATAAATAAAGCTAAGAAGGTGAATATGGATTTCATGGATTTCTTCTTTTGGATATTTAGCAATATTTTTAAAATCTGAAAGTTAAATTAATAAAATGAGTAATTTAATATTTAAAATATTCAACTAATATTAGACTGCCATAAAATCAGTTAAATATTGAATAAAATTGAAGAATTTGTAAAATAATTAAAAAAGATTGACTTTGCTAGTTGAAAATTATATTTTAAAAACTTTAAATAAAATTAATTGGTTTATTTTAATTTATAAAAATGATTATTTTACAAAAATTGGCCAATTAATTAATTAATCAATACATTTAAACAAAAAATTATTAAATTAAATTAAACTAGAAAATTGAAAATCGAATTGAAAAATTGGCCGGTTCAAGATTTTCTAATATTAAACTGATCGAATAGATTTTGTAAAATAAACTAATTAAATTAAATTTAGATTATAAATATATCTAAATTTAGTAAATTTTAAATTGAATTTAAATTTAATAATTTGTAAGAATTTGATTAGTTATAATAAATTAATCAAGATTAATTTAAATTAAATTAAAATTACTAATTTTATTTTATTTTATTTAAATTGAATTAAATTTGAATATTCTCTAAAAAATTATATATCATTAAGAAGATTATTAAAATTATTAATTTCAAATTAATGTCTTGAAGTGATATTTGACAATGTTGGGCTACCTATGGAAGGCCCAGGGAAATGATGATTTTATGTTTAAAATATAGTTTTAAAAGTTTAGAATCCACCATCCTCTTAAATCTAGTTTAGAAGGTTTATTAATGTCTAAAGTAAGCCGAAGCTTGCATAATATATTGAAAAAAAGTTTAAATTCCTTATAAATATTAAGTGCATTTTGGTATTTTAATTTTTCAATTAAATTAATTTTAAAATTTTATTTTTCGTCAATTAAAATTAAAATTTAAAATTGTTAACATATAAAAAATTTAGGTTCATTTATATTTAATCGACAATGATATTAAAAATAAAGTTAATATGACAAAAATTAAAATGAAAGAATCAATTTTATGCTTAAATCAAAGTTGGATGACTAATTTATTTTTTTTAGTATATTCCTTAATATTCCAATAATCTTTGTCAATGGCCCGACAAAAGGGCTCAAGATTAGGCCTAGTCTAGCCCGAAATCAACATGTCAAGCTCGGTTTATTGAGCCTTTGGTTAGGGCTGCCCGAGCCTGGTAATGCAAAAGGATATCTTTTTGTCATAAAATGATATCGTTTTGGTTTTTAAAAAATAAAATTAAGGTCTAGCTCCGGTTGGTGGCCTTGGACCTAGTTAGACCCGACCTTGCCATCTTATAATTGTCATTTGTAGTCTAATTGTTGGACCCCGAAACTTTTCTTAGAATATTTCGAGCAATACATGAGAAGTGTGGATAGGTTCATGTTTTGTTTTGGTGATTTTGGTAGTGAGAGACT